>CM021105.1:75737646-75772163 GCA_007115665.2 Sequoiadendron giganteum
AAGATGCACAAGCGCTGATTTTTAGCGCTCGTGCACTTGACACTTAGTCAAATTTTGCATCAAAGTGTAGCAGTGCTATTTTTTGGCACTCCTGCACTTTTCACATGACTAAGTATTGACGTCTAGGCCTCGTGAAGGTACTCATTTTGAAGGTCTTTGATAGACGGACGTAGAGGAACGCTCAAACGGATAGTTTGAGACTTTCAAATGCACTTCAAGATGGATCAAAATTCACCTCATTTTGCATGCTTGAACATCACAAACCTATGAAACAGACAAGTTTCGTAGGGGGTTATCCGTGGATCGAGTGTTGCTCGATTCCATGATAACACGAAGCATGCATAAAAGGTCTCCTCCAAAGCTTCCATTAAAGCCTCCAATTTTTTATAGAAAAAGAACACTAAAAAATGATGATTAGTACTTTCTTCACTACAGCCACATGGGAAATAAAGTGACGGGCCAAAAAAACCTCTTTTTGTAATATTTCCAAAGTGAGGAATTTGATTTCACTCAACAACCATGGGAACATATTGCACTTAGTGAAGGGCACACAATCTATTGAGAAGGGGGTGAATCAGTAGATCAAATATATTTAAACTTCTTAACTTTTGCCATAATTATTAGAATATATGATTCCTCATAGAAAGCCCCACATAAAAAAATAAAACATAAAAGCATAAAGCACACAAGAGGACACTAGATATACGTGGAAAACCCAAGATAGGAAAAACCACGATGAGAATATCTACTTGGATGTACTACCTAAATCCATCCTCACAAAGCAAAGATATACTAGTGAATTTTATACACTGAAGTAGGCACCAACCTACCAGAGACAACAATCTCCTATTGTGCTTATAGGCACCAACCTACTCGAGACACCAATCCCCAAATGAAAAAATATAGTAGGTAGAATGCAAGTCTTACCGAAATACAATGATAAAGATTGTGGGTCTTCAATACAACACATACATGTGTCAGAGTTATTTTTCACACTCTTCCTCACTGAAAATGATCTTCTAATACATGTGCACTCTCTTTTCCTCACACTTCTCTTCAATTTACACCCTTCAAATAATATTTTTTCACACAAGTGTAATTATGCATCAACTTTATCTTCAATTCACACCACATGCATTTGAACAATTTAAATATATATAGATGATATTACATTAACACTCCTCTATGTGCAACACCCTATCATGGCCTCTTATTGGCTAAAGATTTTGGGGTCTCTAAACTTTGGATTGAAGGGGATTCCCTTAACATTATTAAGTGTCTTCTAAAGAGTAACCCGATGTCATGGTCTATAGCCCATCTGATTAATGATTCAGTAACAATCATTAATACTTTTGATGAGGTGATAATTACTCACATGTTCAGGGAGGCCAATTCGTTGGCTGATGGGATTGCTAATTTAGGAGCGATGGCTCAAATTAATTGGAATACTTATGATTCCTTGCCTCTTAATCTTCAAAACATACCCAATTATGAACAATTTTCATGTCAAGGATGTGGTTAAGAAGGGAGAAAGGATTTTTTATTTCTTCTTGAGTTGGTTTTTGCACGTCAATTTCAGTGCACGCTCTTTTAATAATTGTTTTTTAGATGTCCGTGATATTATGGCTAGGAGCTAAGGTATGGTAGTACTTGGTTTGGCAGGCTCACACATTTTGTGGGTATCTTTTGCTTTGCATTGTGTTTTTTTCACATAATTTTTCCTTTGTAGAATACCAAAGAGCATGTGGAGTGGTGTTTGTTGCATGCCACAATGGGAGGAGCTCGTTGTTGAGTGGAGTTGAGCTCTTGTGAGGAGTTTAGCAGCAATAAAACTATTTGGGAGCATCTAGAGAAGGGTGGAGTTAGCTCCTATTTGTTGAAGCTCCATTGTTTGAACCCTAAAGTGATGGAGGCTTTTGTTAATGGGTGGAACAACAAGGTTTTGCACTACAAGGGTGTGGAATTCAACATCAATGAGGATTTCATCTTTGAGGTGACTGGTCTTCCTTCCAAGGGAAGGAAATTTTATAGAGATAAGGTTGTGACTAAGAATGCCTTAGCCAATTTCTTCAAAGGCATTGAGAAGAAGAAGCTTAAGTTTATTGGTAGCGGTTGGTGTGCTCGCAAATCTATTAAGCTGCTTTGGAGGGATATTGCTCTCGCCATTATGCAATTTTTCACTTTGGAGGGTAGGTATTCTATTATCTATGGCTATCATTTCATGTTATTGAATCACTTCCACCATAATTATCTAGTTTATTTTCATTTTTACCTCCTTCTTTCTATGGAAACAAGTATCGAGGATCATAGGAAGAACCCTAGAAATTCTATTCTCCATGAAGGCCTTATGAATCTTATCTTTGAGAACATTAAGTTGAAGATGGTTCTTGTTACTCCTAAGACCTCAGCTCGTAAAAAGGGTGGAAAAAATAGTAGGTATAAAACTCGTGTGTCGATGGAGGAGTGGGAAGGGGATTCTGAGGAAGATGATTCTGATTATGAGGAATCCTCAGAGGAGGAGAGTGAGTCTATGGATGTTTTTGAGGATTTTGATTCCTGGTCTAAGGGTTATGAAAATTATATTGAAATAAAGGAAGTCACGGTGCCTTTGGGGAAGAAGAATGTGAAGGGGAAGAAAAAATGCCCTAAGAAGGAGAAGCGTGCTATCAAGCAGAAGGTGGATGATTCTAGAGTTGTGCTGGATTCCCCTATTCCTGATGTTAAATAAGTTTTGGGTGAAGGAAATTCAAGAGATGTGGTGCATTCCCCTATTACTGAGGTTAAACATGTCTCAGGTGAGGTCCGTGAGGGTTTCAAGCATCCTACGGAGGATATTGGGTAGGAAAATGAGGGTTTGGTGGGTTCCATGGGGGTTAGCCTTAACCAGGCTAATCTTGACTCTCCTATTGGTGTTGAGCAGGTTAAGGGGAGTGATGTGAAGGTGGAGTGACTTGATATTCTGGATGACTTGGTGAATATGCCTAATAAGCACTGTGTGAAAGTAGAGGTTATTGAAGTGGAGGATTCCCTTGTTGAGGAGGATGTGGAGAATGGAGAGGGGGCTCAGGAGGATCCTATCAAGAATGTTGGTTCTTATGTTGTGTCTCCGGTCAATTGGGAAGAAATTAAAATGGACCTATTTTGTAGAATGGCATAGGATGATACTTGTAATTTTCTTTCACTTGTGAAGTGGATTTTCACGAAAGTGAAGGAGCTCAATGCCCAACTGAAAAACTGTCAAGATGTATGTGTTGCGTTAGTGCATGGCAATCAAAAGGAATGGTTGATTAAAGGTTAGGTTAAGACTACGAATGTAATTCTTGATAGAATTATTGTTGATGCTGATAGACTTAGTAAAAGTCATGAGGATAGGATAACCTCCCTAGAAATGGTTGTCTAAAAGATTAGTGAGGAGAGGTTTATTAATATGGAGGAAAGAATTAGCGAGATTAGTGATGATTTGCAGACTTTTGTTAGTATTAGCAATAAATCCTTGAAATCTACTACTTAGGGTCTCTCTATTTTAAATGAGAAAGCTATAAATTGGACTGGAAAGTCTATGGATATGGAAGAACATGAGAAGGCCATTGAGGGAGTTAACTACATGAATCTAGAGTAGAAGATCGAGGATATTGGCCCCGATATGGAGAAGTATTTGGATGTTGGTTTGTGCTTGAGAACGAGGAGCAAGACCAAGAAAAGGGTTGCCATTTCGATTGAGGACTTTAAGGATGTGGTTGAAATGCACGAGGTGGTCATTCCTAAAAATGTGGCCTCGACCAATGTTCTTGATAAATTTTTGCAGTTTTGTTGTTGTTTTTGTCTGTTCAGCCTTGTTGTCGAAGTTTCTTTTGTTGGGTTGTTGACAGGTTCTCTAGTTTTATCTTTTGTCAAATTTTTGTTTTATGTGGGTTGTGGGTCTTATTGCTTTAGTATTCTTTGCGGGTTCTCTCCATTGTAAAGGGTTTTGGGGCCCCTTCAAAACCTACTTTTTCTAATAAAAAGCACTCTTGTATGTTGGCCAGGGATCCACAAATAGCCAAGATGACATAAAGTGGGCCTAAATTTAATTTACATGAAATGTGTAATAGGTTGGTCCTATTTCAATTTTAGTTGCCACCAAAAGAACATGATGTTGTGTTCTAGCACAAGGATCTTAACCAGGTCCTATCCTAAAACCACACATAATATTTGAATTTTGCATGCTACTAATCGTTATCGCACATGCCTTGAACTTCAATGGGTTGATAAACAGATAAAGAGAACCTTTTGTCACTTCAAAATTCTTGCATATTGAGCATAACTCCCAAAAACTTAGAAATATGATAGAACTAGTTTAGGAATACTCACCTTCCAAACTATAGAGAAAAATTGTATTTCTAAAAGAAATGTTGACCATAATTGTATTACTAGAGAAATCTCTCTTCCCAAAAGATATCATTGTGCAAAATTTAAAACCACCACAGTCATAGTGATTGAATACTCTACATAGTATTTTAAGCATACAATACACCAAATCCCGTAAATTTAGCCACTCCTCAATAAAACTAATGATGTATGTTACCTGGTATACAATCTGATTGACTAGACAATGGCAATAAAATTACCAACATAGATAGGTATGCAATCATACTGAATAATCAATATACATCATGCTTTCAAAACTAATTCAAAGGAATTATAATGCTAATACTAGTACTCCTACAATATTTTCCATTTTTTACAACCTTTGAAAACATTCTTCTTCACCAATGATACATCTTTGACATCAATGACAACCTTTGTTCAACAATCTCCCCCTTTTTCATTGATGGTAAAAACAAAATGTTGGGCCACCAAACCAACTGGCAACACATGGAGATGTTTTCTCCCCCTTAGAATTATTTATCCTCTAAAACATTTTGAGTTTTCTCTCTCCCTCATCACTTTATCATTTTGATATTACTCTCTCCCCCTTTGACATCAATGGAAAAGGGTCAACACTTTCTCCCCCTTTGAAAGTATCCTCTACAAACACATCCTTCAAGATGCAAGATGATAACTACAAATGCAAAGAAATGCAAAGAAATTATCTCAATCTTCTTGACTACATAAACACTTATTTCACCTCCTTTCTTCATTTTCAATACACTACATAATCCAAAAACTTATTTTCTAGATGGACTGCCCCTAAGTCCATGCTTCACATCCCCTGAAAATATATCGCAAGATCACCTAGCCTTCTTACAGTAGAGAGACCAAGCTCCCCCTCAACCTGTTCTTCCTCTTGATTCAAGAGGAGGGAGAAAAACTCCCTAATTATATTAGAGAATCTCAAACATCTCCTTAGGAAGTGGATTTGTGAATATATTTTCTACTTGATCCTTTGTCTCAACATACTCCAACTTTACCTCTTTCTCTGCAACCTTCTCCCTTAGAAAATGATGCTTGATTGCAATGTGTTTTTTCCTTGAAGGTATTATTGGATTCTTTTATATTTTTATGGCATTGGTGTTATAAAAAATAATAGAGATAGGTTGATCAAAATTAATCTTCATTACCCTAGAATTTGTCTTCACACAAAGCACCTAAGTGTAGCATGATGTTGCATCAATGCATTTTGCTTCTATTGTAGATAAAGAAACTGAGTCTTGTTTATTTCTCAGCCAAGAAACCAAAATTTCACCAAGAATAATGATCCTCCACTTGTCCTCTTTCGATCATCAATGTATCCTGCCCAATTTGTATCTATGTATGTAGTTAAAGTGAAATTTCTACTCTTTGGATGCCATAGTCCAAAATATTCAATAGCCTTCAAATACCTGAATATCCTCTTCACTACTTTAACATGAGTTTCTTTAGATGCTTCTTGATATCTGGAAACCATTCCAACCACTTACATTATATCCAATTTGGATGTTGTCACATACAACAAACTACCAATCATAGATATGTACAAAGGCTGATTTTTTGGAGCAGATTCAACATCTTTACTTAACTTGCATCTTATAACCATATGTGTTTCAACCGATTTGCAATCTTACATCTTAGACTTACTTAGAATCTCCTTTATGTACTCTTTATGAGAAATGAAAATTCCTTTGTCTGATTGTGTAATATGTAGCCCAAAAAAGAAAGATAATTCTCCTAGCATTGACATTTCAATTCATTTTGCATTGCCTTCTAAAATTTCTTGTACATCTCATCGCTGCTACCACAAAAAGTGATGTCATCTACATAGACCACAAGTATCAACAACTGATCTCCTTTTAATTTTATATACAGATTACTATTTGCACTTCCTCTCCAAAACCCTTGCTGTTGAAAGTATCCATCCAACCTTTAATACCAAGTTCTAAGAGCTTGTTTGAGTCCATACAAATCCTTCTTCAATCTGCAAACTTAATTTGGATTACCAAAACATTGAAACCCTTCTGGTTGTTCAATGTAAACCTCTTCTTCTAGTTGTCTATTCAAGAATGTTGACTTCACATTCATCTAGCACATATTTAAGTTCTTGAAAGCTAAAAGAGCTAAAAACATCCCAATTGCCTCTAGTATTGCTACCAGAGAAAACGTCTCTTCAAAACCTATACCTTCAACCAAAGCATACCCTTTACACACAAGTCTTGACTTATTCTGGATCACTTCACCTTCATCATTTAGATTCACTAGTACACAAACAACAATATATGACTAAATAAACTACTAAAAATTGCATATAAATGACTAATTTTAGTCACGTGACTATTAATAGTTTATTACTGGTCATTTATAACATGACCAAATTTATGACTAAACTATTTTAGTCATTTATTTAGTCATTGATTTTTAGTCATTGATTTGGTCATTGATTTAGTCATTGATTTAGTCGTATATTTAGTCATTAATTTAGTCATATATTTAGTCATTAATTTAGTCATATATTTAGTTATTAATTTAGTCATTGATTGTTGTTAACTGGTCATTTATTTAGTCATGGTAGTGATTTATTTAGTCATATATTTAGTCATTAATTTAGTCATTGATTGTTGTTAACTGGTCATTTATTTAGTCATGGTAGTCATTTATTTAATCATATATTTAGTCATTACTTTAGTCATATATTTAGTCATTAATTTAGTCATTACTTTAGTCATATATTTAGTCATTATTTTAATCATTACTTAGTCATTAATTTAGTCATATATTTAGTCATTAATTTAGTCATTTTTATTTGCTCATTTCCATTAATTGGTAGTAAATATAATCATGAAATGAATAATTTATTAAATACCATAAATTTTATAATGTAAAACTAACATAATATTAAACTTGAACTAAAACATAAAAGAAAATAAAAATATTACATATACGAACAAGCTACAACATGCTAGAATGAAAAGATTGATTCAAAATCATGATAAATAAAGGTAATCTGCAATAAAAAATTTAATTCAAATATATATATATATATATATATATCAAGTTATAAGATGTCAAAGTTGTCTGAGAGTATATATGTAAATATAATCAAAAATTTCAAAGTTGTTTAAGAGTTTCCAACTCTTTCAAATACACCATGATAATTAAGATCTCTAAACAACACATTCAAAATACTACATAAAGCAGTGAGCCAAGATGTCTAACAACTAGTACATAATAAACATGTTCAACTATGTCATTTTTTGCAAATATTTTAGTGGCCATAGTGTGAAGGTTCCCTCTTTCTCTTTCAAACGAACAACTCCATCTATTTTGTCTTCATAAACAAGGGGTATGTTACTTGTGACCTTTAAAATGTTTACATTTGCATCTCATGTTCCTTTCAAGTTGATTCCGTGTACAATATATAGGGAGTGAATCTTCCCAACGCCCACAACATCACCATCAAATGGATCCAACACCCTAAATTTATCCCCTTCTTTGTGCTTATCAATACATTTTTGCAAAAAGAAAAAAAACAACACATTATATTACATAGGTAATGATTACCCTTGTTTGCATAAAAAAACAACCATTACTTGCTTAAATAGTACTTGCATGTGTGTGTTAAAACTAGCACTTGCACCAGAGGGGGTGCAAGGGTTATGTCGATAGAAAAATATATAGAAGTAAACATGGAAAGGAAGTGTAGTTTAAAATATATACAATTTTGTTTGTAATATATACAAAATGTTTGTAATACTTTTGCTACTCTGTGTCAATGGTGTGTTAAGGAAATTGATAAAGATTAGTATACAAACTGCAGTTTTAACATACTTTAAAACTAAAACAAACAAAAAACAAAAATAGCGTGACAATTGATCAATCAATCTTCTAAATACTCTTTCCTAATCAGACTAGCATTAAATAAATGCATACACATGAAGCACATATCAACTGAATCAATTTATTGCAAATGATACTGGATACAGATGATGTTACTACTACTACTTGCTTCAGCTTCAGTAGGTTGTCTGATCATTTTAAGCAGTGGAGATGAAGTATATGGACCGGCTATTGTTTTTGGGAACTATCAGCAATAGAATTTGCATGTTGTTTAAGATATAGAGAAACAAAGAGTTGGGTTTATGTCAAAAACATGTTCTCCAATTGCACTATGATATATCCTTGTTCGGACTAAGTAAGACAACTTTTTCTAAGTAGAAGCCAAGGACCTTTTGGCTTTGTAGTAGGTTTAAGTTCTTTATCCCAACAAAATAAAATGGCATGGCTAGGCCTTTTTCCTAGAGGAATTATACATGATATCTAGGGGTGTCTTTCAAATCAAATCAATATATGGGATATCCTTTTGATCCAATGATATAAAAAAACTGTCAACATGCCCCAAAAATATAAGTGAAGGATAATTACAAGTTGCAAACACAAAGGAGATAATAATTAGTCTTCACACATGTGCAAATAGCATTTAATCATAGCAACATTATATGATACCATAATATCATTGCAACAGCTTTCAACTAGTACAATACCAGCAAAATAATATTAAAAGAATACTAAATAAATCAGATATTGTTGAATTCAGTGATGGAATTCAACCAAAGACCTCATGGACATATAAGACCCACCTTCAGTAAACTCTTACCAGTATGACACTAATATAATTGCATGAATAACACAATGCTTCTAATATTAAAATGATTCTACCTTCTAAGATAGTGTTAAAACAAAGTTTTAAGCTAATGCTAATTTTGTTGGGTTGTACCTCCTTGACTGGGCCGTACAAGCAGCTGACCCATGTTTGAGCTTGTATTTTCAATTTGTAGCAAAAACTGAATAGGTTAGTGATTTATAATTTATGTTATAGTTGAACAATCATTCCTGAGCAACAAAACCAAGGTTTAGTGATGAGTTGGATTTTTGGGTGATTGTCATACATTACAAGAAGTCGTACATAGGTACTAGGAAGTTTTGGTTTTTTCCTGAATGCCATGAATAGTAATAAATATCTCTATGGAGTGTTTGGGACCTCACAAAACAAATGTTTTCAATATTTCAGTCACTCACTTCTACAGACATTCAACTCCAACTTGACGTGCCATTGCCAAGAGTCCCTACAAACTGGTATTTATGTTCAACATGTTACAATCTGCTTATTAGATAAATTTTTGAGTGTTTGGTTAGTCTTAGGCTTGTACTTAGGCTATCAAATACCTTTGTTATGCCACATGCTATTCACCATTGTATAAGGAGTATTTTTGCTAGTTAAAACTGATTGAAAGCATAGTGTTGAGTGTTAAGAATATTCCATGATAAACTTGAATATATATAAATATGTTATTGCATATAATCAAGAGTTATAATGTGTGAATTTATATATATTATCAGCTCCTATCATAAACCTCTACACATTCACTCAGTTGTAAGCAAACAATTTGACAAATTGAACCTTCGAAAAAAAAAATCATACAAAAGGGGTAGCTCATTTCAGAACTGTAGGCAGGAAAGAAAAATCATGCAACTATTAAATTATGATATAAATGTACAAATGTTAGATGACCAAGAGCAACATTTTGTAGGAATATTTTAAGGTTTTGAACTATAATATACAATACAAAATCCTAAAAACATGGCATAAACCTTAAACTCCCATGACTTCATTTTGTGACCAAATTTTTTTTTTTCTACAAGTGGAATACAATGGGTAGTGAGCATGATAATTGATCAATGGAAAAATAATGAGAGGAGACAGATTTGTATTTCTCTATATTTTTATTTTTTAAGTATCATTGAGTACTAGATCCATTCTTGCACCCACATAACCATAATGTAACTCTAAATAATTCAATATAATAGGCTATATATAGTTAAAGGCATGGTTTGTGTTTAGCCTATTCCATGGCATTGAGGTAACTATTAGGATGGTCATGGAGATACTGCATTTTTGGTCTATCATTAAGTGCCTCAAAGAGTGAAAGAGATTGATTGTTTTTTATGACTAATTGAGAGTTAGAGCACAATATTGCATGCTAAATTGTAACATGGAATGAAGTTGAAAACTAAATATTTAGGAAAATAAAAGGAAAAGGGGTGATGGGTGCAAGACAATTTAAGTACAAATAGTTGATTACTTAAAAATTCAGCTATGCAAAATGAAACAATAAAACCTTTTGCCAGAGATATATTTGTTTTGAAATCTTTGAAGTAAGACGTATTCATTTGACAGTGACCAAGAGCCCAACATTAAATTTTTTGTTGTATTTGAAACACAGAGGAACACCATACACATTATAAACCATAAACTGTCAAAAATATCTTGTTTGAAGCAAAATCTCCATAGGAAATTTCAATCAAAGAATTTTTAAGGAAAACCAATCTATAAGTTCTTGCATGCATTGGTTCTCTTATGATATTAGCCTCTATGATTGAAAAACTTTGAGTCTACGTACATAAAACTACTATTAGTCATTTTGTATTTACATTTCACATCAAGGATGCAAACCTACACCGATAGTTGGCTACAGTGCTAAATAGACCATGAATATCATGGTAATAATAATGAACAGGTTGTATAAAACGATGGAAATAAAATCCAAATATGAAATAAGCTACAAAGACTGTTGATCTGATGCCAATTGTTGGCAATAAACAAAACAAAACAATTAATTACGGAGATCAAATGAGAATAACAGGATTCATGAGAAGGAAAAATTATATTTTTCTATTTATTAAAATGTCTTTTACATCAAAACTTGTTACTGCATCAGACAAATTCATAGCCAACAATTCAAAATTTTCACCGCCATGATAAATTCACCTCGAAGAAAATTCACCAACAACAATTCACTGCCATAGGAAAATTAATTGCATTAATGTGGTGAATTGTTGGTGGTGAATTTTTTCATGTCCCCAAAATAGAACATTGAAATAACTAAGTTTTGAAATGCAAATAAATAAAATAAATGACAAATTACGTATTTACAAATATTAACAATTTAATATTACTATAATTATAATCATAATATATTATTATAAATATTAACAAAATAAGTATCACAAATACAAATATAAATATTAGCCATTTAAATATTATTATAATCATATAATTATCATGTGATGACATTACAATTATAATATAAATATTAAACAATACAAATTAATAATTACTATTATTATAATAACAAAGATATTCATATAAAAATAATGTGTTGTTATGCCAAAGGTGTCAGTGATCCACAAAGGTTGTGTCCCATTTCTCATAAGCAATGATACCTATTAAGGAAGCAGGCAACGATTTAGGGGAGGATAAATAAATAAATAAACTAAAGGCAACGATTCATTTTAAAAAGACAACACTTTATTTATTGAGATAGTAAATAAAAGAATGCAACAATTATAATTATATAAGGACACGATTAAAGAAGGGACACATTCCTTGGTAAGGGATCCAATGATGTGACCACTCACCCTCCATAAGAAGTATATAAGGAGGAAAAACATATGATGGAAGGGGGAGAAAATGAGAAAAGAAATCTGAAACAGCAGTGGATATAGTCGGAGACAAGGATCAAAAAATAAATAAATATTTGTAATCAGGAAGACAACATGCACTTAATATAATAAAGAAGATAATCAATAGGAAATATGAAGAAAGATAGTAGAATGAAGGAAAGGAATATACCTACTGGATTAAAATATGATTACCATAAATATGTGTGGGAATGGAATGATTTAATTATGAAAAAAGAGAAAGATAAAACAAAAGTATGAACTATGAATCAGATTTAAAAATAATTGTGTGATAAAGTATGAACACATGCTAAAGAGTTAAAATTATTCCAGACTTGTCAAGGGATAATATTTACATATAAACCAGATGTATGAAGAGTAGATAAAAATATTACAAGCACAAAGATATAAACAGTGAGTAAGGGAGAAGAATGGAATGTGAGTAAGGAAGAAAGGGATAACAGTCAGCAATAACAGTGGTACAATAATTATGATCATAATTATATTTGATATAGTAATGATCATAGCTTACATTTAAGGGATGAAATCAAAATAAGGTCCTCTCTAAATCATCCTTTTGTTTGGGAAGTGGTAATTTAGAACAATAACAATAATATTCCTATTAGGGACATTACAAATTTTCCCACAGTGAATTGTTGGCGGTGAATTTTCCTAGAGCCATATTGCATACTAATCACAAAACTTTCTGAAATCACTGTGTAATCTCACTATCTAGAACTGTTGTGTAAATTGTTTCCTACAGCTGCTGCTACTTTTTTCTTCAACACTCTATTGTTGTTGTTGTCTTTGTTCTTCCTCAAAAAATTCTTCTTGTCTATTTCCTAATTGTTTTCTTCTCTTTCCTATTGTTTATCTCTACCATTTCAAATTCATCTGCCATAATAAATTTCTCCCAACAAATTAAACTACTGTTTAAAATCTAAATTTGGTCATTAAAAATAGAACCCGCAAAAGAATGTAGACCAAAGATCCAAGAGATTTTGGTCAATAATGAGGTATATGGCAGGCATAAATGTTATGACTTAGGATTACCAAAATCCAACGAAAAAATAGACCTTCAACGATTATCTATTTTACAATCAAGGATCCTGGCCCTATTTTTCTAATATGCACAACTGATATTTTAAAATGGAGGTATGGTGTTCCTACAAACAAATTTGCAATAGACTAATTAGCTCTAGAACAATTTTTTGTTATTGGATGCCTGCAACTGTGCAGGTGGTTGATGGAGAGATGCTTGAGTGCTTGGTTTTGGCTTACATTTAAAGTTTTTAAAGCCTAACGCATACAATCTGGGTTAAAAAATAAAATTATATGTTGTGGTTTATATTCTAAAGTTACAGTAGTACAAAGTTTGTCTAAAATGTCATCTATATGAAGTCTGTAGTATGTCACTGGAGGGTTGAATATGTGTTGAAGATTTTGGTCAGAAATCTATTGTGAAAATTCTTGGTTTTTTAATAATGTTTTAATTTTTCTTAATTATGATTTTACACTAAGATGAGATTGGAGCTATCTTTGTAAGTTGGTGTTTTTGAATTAAATATTATCAAATTTTTTAGCCTCTTGTTGCAATAATTTAAAAATAAATTCTTACATGTGAGAGGATGTTTGGATTAGCTACCTACTAAAGGTACTCATTCTTGGATTGCATCATTTTGGTATCAGAGTAGGTCCTTTCTATGGGAAACATGAAAGCAAGCAAATATAAAGATGCCAGTCACAAGAACGCATATGGAAAGACAGTGATAAGCAGAAAAGTCAAGTAAATAAGAATTAATGAGATGAAACATTACCACTAAAAGATGAAGATTCTCACTATGTGAAGAACTATGAAAGAAGATTTAAATATATTTCACTATTTGGGATCATAACAGTCATTAATACATGAAGGGTTTTCGAATCAAGGAAAAGTAATGTTTCATAGCACTCACCTCAAGTTCAACACCACTAGTACTATAAATATCATGCACATATTCCTCGAATTCAGCATAATCATTGTCAACATTGTCTTGAAGTTGTGTAGCTTTGTCGAGAGCTCTATTGACAGGGTCTTTTCCTTTTCGTTTTTCTTTCATATAATTGCTCTGCATGTGGTTTAATCATCATGCAAAGTTAATATAAGTCAAGTAAAGAATGCAAAAGCTATAAAAAAAAATCCACAACAACTATTATATTACCTCAACTTCAACACAACTATGATTGTGTTGCACATTCTTGTCCACTAGTTGATATTGATTACTATCAATATCGGAAGCTCTGTTGGCATCAAGGCATTTTTGGAATTATTAGAAAGTGGCGAAGAACCTTTCTAGGAACCACATCTAATTTCAACCCTTGTTTATACCTTGCTTCATGACATTTCAAACATTCACTCTCATTTGCAAGATTTTTGTGAAATAATACACAACCATTCACACATGTGCCGATGTTTTCATACCCCAAGCCGAGCTTACAGATTTGACTTTTACATTGACTTCATTTTGTTGGCAATGTGGAGTCAACTGGTAATAATAAACTTAATAATTCCAATAATTGATCTACACTCTCATTTGTTCAACCATGCACCACTTGCAAGTTAAGAATTTGAAGGATTGTTGTCAAATGAATTAACTTACAATTAGCATACACAGGCTTTAAAGCATCCTCCATTGACTTGGCCCAATCATCGTTTAGACCCTCATTCAACATTTTATCATCTTCAAACCCTTCGTCAAACATTTATGCCTCTTCATCTATGTTTGGTGCCACTTCATCTATGTTTGTTGCCTCTTCATCTGTCACGGTCTATAATTCTATCATATCTTCATAATAATTGTAAGCCCAAGGGCTTATACCACTATGCCCATATCTTATCATATGTTGATAAATCATATTTCTTTTTTTCACCTTTCCACCAAGACAATTTTTACATGGACATGGATATTTTTCAATGTCCCTCTCATCAACTAATCTCTCATCATATGCATGATATTGATCCATAGTCAACCTTTGATGCTGATCCATTTGTCATATATGCATTCTAGTATTAATTTAGTTTTTTATTTAAAGAAAAAAACATAAATCTGAAAACAAAGATGCCAAAACATTGTTGAAAGTAGTCATTTTTAGTAGAGACCATAATAAAAAGAAGAGGATATAATGAGTCATTGTTCTAAGATCTATCTTACATTCATTTAAAGTTTACCTACTGAGAATGGAATATGTATGTGTTTCCTATCAGCTTACTTTCAACAATGAGGGTTTCAAATTACCTCATAATTCACTGCAGAGGGCCTCGCTGACTTCAAATTTGTTGCAGAAAACTTTGAATTCCTTGCCCACCTTTTCAAAAGTCTACAAGTCTTATCCAAACAAGCTTTTATCGCCCATGCAAGTGCTTCAATACCTGTCCATGAGAATAATAAACGTCAACAATAATCCAATTTCATTTCCATGCCAACAATTATACATTTTACAAGTTGTCTGACTTATAAATATAGACAAGTTATGTAAAACAGTAGATAAATAGCATTTAAAAGATTAGAATGTATAAGATTAGAATTAGAAATAGTTTCCTTGAGAAAAGATCTTGAAAACTTAAAGATTCAAAAGTTTGAGAAAGGTACTGATGCACTGGATAACATGTTGAGTAGTCAAAATAATCAGAAAAACTATTTTGGTTTGGGATATGAAAAAGGACAAAGAACATATGTGTATATGGAACCACTGTTACAAGCAGATAAACTGAATAAGAATGCCAAAGGTGAGTAGAAAGACAAAGTGTTGAATACCAAACCACCATCAAGGATAAGTAGACATGATTGATGTAGTCAGAGAGGTTCAAAAACTTGGTAACTTTCACAACTTGACAATTCTTAATCTATTATTTCATGCCCTTACAATTAGGACTCACTTTTCCTTCACAAATCACTTGTTTCAAGGCACTAAAACTGAGAATAAGGCATATAACCTCTTGTATAACCCTCAAAACACTTTCAACAACTTCAAATTGACTAACTCAAAGCAATTCCAAACTTAGACAACACAAATATGCGGACTTCTCCAAATGGACTGTCTCAACCTGCCTAATAGGCTTCCAAAGATCTCTCAATCTTACATACTTGACATGCAAAAAACAAGGGAACTCCCAACTTGGTTAAAAGGCATTTAAGACTCCCCAAATAAACACTCTTCAACTAGTTTCATAGCCCTTCAATGTGGAAGATAACAACTTTACAAACTCTATCCAAATTAGGATTGTCCCCCAACATATTTAGTAGGATAGTCATCAAAGAATGGATTCCAACTTATAGATATACCAAAACCTAAAAAGAAATGGTTCTAAATACATCTAGACACCTTTTTCAAAACAATAACACACCAGAAGGAATCACATACCATTAGAAAAACTCATTGAAACCTCTTGTCTTAGTCAGATTTAGGCTTAAATTAAGCATGGTTGCAACAAGGTGTATTCATACTAATATATCCAAACTTAATTCCACTTTCCAACACTTGAAATATAATTAATTGGATCTGCACATATTCTACAAACCAACACAAGATCATTCCCTTGACTTACCACTATCAAAAATCTTCTAAGCCCCACTGTTCACTGTCATTTCTAGATTTTTTATGCATATCTCAGACCTTGGGCATCATAGAATAAGCCAAAAATTCCATCACCGACTTTGTAGTCTTGAAAATATGGTATAATACATTCACATCCCTCTATACACCAACTTTCAAGGGATTCCAACAATTGGAATTCAGGAAACACAATTATAATGGTCACTGTCTACCCTAAAAGAGGGTTTTACCCGCCTTGACCAATTTGCAGATATCTTTATCAAATATTCATGGATTTAAATGAAACAAAATGAAAATTCAAGTATATTTATAGGGATTCAATTACCAATGGATGAGGATAGGTTTCTTACACAAATATGACCGTATAATGGCCTGAAAATAATGAAAACACAGAAACATAACATAATAACAGTATTTTTATTGAAATTGTTCTTCATACTTTATCTCCCAACCTTCCTCTAGATTGATGAGGCTTCAAAGTGCCTTGAATAAACATCTCCAATGCATAAAACCAACTCTACAACTACTTGACCTTTCATCTTTTTCCCTTTTACAATTTTTGCATTTTTGCAATATGGTAATGACAACTTTAGCAATTTTTGCAACTTTTGACATTTTGAAACCAATGACTCTAAAATGACTAACTAGGACCTTGCACATGCTAAATGTAGCCATTTATGCCTTATTACAACATAATATTAGCCCTACCAAATCAAAAACCTAGAATTGCCTTATGGAGGCATGATCATGCAAGGGTGCACCTGCACCAACGATCATATCAAATGCTCAACTGTCTGATAAGTAGACATGATCATATCAAATAAGTTGACCAGTTGTCTTGATTGCATTACAATGCTCAAGGTCAAGGAAAAACAATGGTTTTAAGTTTTCATTCTTTCAGTATATGTTATAGTGGTTTGGAGTCATTCTTTCACTATATTGCATTTCACTTGGTGATGGCATTTACAAAGTGTTCTAAGTATTCTCACACTTACTTGTGCAATACAAGGTTGGTTATTCAATATTTTACAAGGCATGTTTATAAGGCTCCATGGTAAGGCATATTTACAAGGTTTCATGGTCAGTAAATGGTAAGAATTTTATAATACTTGCAACTTTCATGTGGAAGATAAATTATTTTAGAGGAAATATTGTTTCCTATGACTTTGGCTTATTCGAACTAAAGACATCAAATGCAAGGTATTTGGTTATGACACATGGTAAATATGAATAAAATGCTCTTGAGCATCATGGCTTAGGGCATCATCATTGTGTTGAGAGTTTGACAAAATAGAAATGGAGTAATGGTGTCGACAGCTTTATGAAATGACAATGCCTAGCAATGGTTTTCCAGTGGAAGTAAAACAGGTTTCAAGCAGGCTAATTTGCAACCCAAGTAATATCATTCAGTTTTGATTTTGTAACAGAGTAACAGTCGATTGCAAATGCTTGTGTAATTATACTAATAAGATTGTTGAAGAGAAAATGCAGATTCACCTTCAATTGTTTGCAAAGGGTTCTTGAATGTCTTCCTTAGGCATGGGTATTGGTTTAAGATTCCCTTGATCTTCAACTCATTAATGTTGCTTCTGGCTCATATGCATTTCTTTCATTCTTTGAGACACATTAATTTAGTGTCCTTTGTTCTGTGCTTTGATTACAATATTTGTGTAGTGGTCAGTTCCATTCATGCACATTGGGTTGAGAAAGGGACAACACATTTGGTATAGCTTTAGTGTGAAAAAGACTTTGCTTGCAATATCCACTTGAATGCTAAGAAAACTCCATAAATATTTGCAGGTGTTACTTTTGTGGTGAAAACAATAGCTCAATGCCAACCTAGTATGGTGGTATGTTGTCACTTTCAAAGAACCATAACCAGATAATATCTTATAGTGTTCATCACACAATAATTGCCTTGCCCTTTACAAAGATGCCCATTTACCTAATCTTCAACAATATGACTTATTCACATCTCCCCATAGTCGTTTCTACAAGTAATAGACCTTCAGATCTTCTACTGTTTACTAGAAGGGCATAGAAAAATAAATTGGAAAGAAGTAGCTATGTCTAAATCGAACCACTTATGTTAAGTTCATTGTGATAGTTGCACTACTGTTATGGGGGTACAATACTACTAAATCAAAGGAAATAACCCTTAAATTTTGCAATATGTTATTTGTTATTGTATTCAGATCTATGACTGTTGTGTCTTACACCATAGGAGAAACAATATACTAGTATATTTAAATCTTTAGAACTGTGGCTAATAGAATTGGGTATTTGTATTTACAAATTATTTTTATTTATGGGGAGATTCTGTAAGGTTTGTGATAATGAATAAGTTACTCTAGATCATATATAGCTGAAATTTTTGAACAATATGTAAAATCTCTTGTATAGATCTATATACTTTATTGCAACTCTTGCCATTCTTCTAGCTAGATATATCAGATTATTGACAGTTTAATATGTAGATAGATCTGATGTAATTGTAGTAAAGCTTCTTCTTACATGGATATAACCTGTAAAGATCACTCTTTTCCATTAATGGTAGAGGTTATCCAATTTTTTATAATAGAGAAAAACATATTTTTTACTGCTAGTGGATTGATTAGAAATAAATTGTAATCAGGTGAACCTTCCCTGCAAGAGTGTATTCAATGTGATGACAATAAAATGTGGGTATTGCACTTGCCTCTTATGGGTTAACATGAAAGCCTCTCCTCTCACTTTGGGCCAGACTTCCACTTCCACTTCCAATAGTGGACTCTTAAACAAGGTACAAAAACATGAAAATATTTTAAAATTCTACATTTTTTCAACAACTATGAGTTCTACTCATTTCGCAACAAAAGCTAATATTTTTATTGATTTTCAATATCGCATTGGTTCTGTGTAATTCTCTTCAAAACTATGTCATTAAGAATGGATTTATCAACAAATCAAAACTTCAAGTACTCCTCAAATGGAAATTATGAAGTGATCTCTTTCGATAGTGATATAAAAAGAGAATCAACTACGAGTACCTACAAAGGTTGGTAAAGTAGTAATTCAGATATATTTAAATAATATAATTTATATGATTTTCATGGTTTTGTTTGTGTTTATTATGCAATTCCAGAGAAAAATCAATGGGAGCCATTTGTCTATAATCACTTTATCAAGTAAAAAAATCTAATGAATTTTAATAAAATCAAATGATACTTAGATAAATAGAAAAACAAAGAATCTCACCTTTTTACAAAAACTGCCATTAGACAAGACAAGATCATAATGTTGTTTTTGGCTTAGTATTGACATAATTTTCTAATCTGATTGTAAGCATTTTGTAGAGCTGAGATTCAGAGGATTAAAGTTTCCAATCCCGATATAAGTCACAAGAAAGATTTCAGCACAACATCCAAAAATGTGAGCTTAACACACAAATATATATAACCCTGGTAGTCTTGATTCAAACAAGAGCTGTGGAGTAGCAAAGTTCCTGCCAAAGTGTGCAAGAATAATTATGCTCTGGTTTTGTTTTATTATATCTTCAATTTGTGTGTTACAAATCAACTATCTACAATTTGAATTTGTGTACCATCACCTGCTTAGCGAGTTGCATGTAGACAAGGCATGGTGTCAGCTACTTCAAAATTAAAATTCATATCCTTGCATAAAAATTTGCATGGACTTCAGAGACAGATAGAGAATAAATAGTTGAAGCCAATTTCAACTGCATGCATACATTAGCAATTATGATGATTAACCTCAGTGATTTAGCAATCAATTTGTTCTAAAATTCTAGATGAATAAGGTGATGATGATGGGGGAATACCTTGTTAGGGTCCCTTTATTTTCATATTTTTAGTAGTAATTTCAGGAGGGAAAATCCAAAGAAAAAGTAGATAATGGTGGATGTTAGCATTTGAAGCTGTAGTCAATTTTTGGTAGTTGTTAAAAACCCCATTGGTTGCATTATTAGAAGCAACTAAATAGAGGATCTATATTAATCGTATACATTTCAGAGTATAAATTTTTATCTCCTCAAGTTGGGTATGAACTCCAAGTGCAAACTTCCAAATTGTCTTATACCAGCTAGATTCTAGTACAACATATATTGACTTGATGCAACAGCATTAGGACAAACTTATGATTCCTTAGAGAAAATTTTGAAGGTGGATTCAATCATGTTGATTTTTCAATGTATTAAGGTAATTTAGACCATTTCTCACATGTATGAGTCATTTAGAGGTCAATGGATGTGTATTGTGTCCAACTTTGTAAAAATGCAAAAGTTGTCAACATAAATTGCAAAAATTGTAATAGTTGCATAAAGCAACCTTAAGAAGTTGAAAGGTCATTTTTAGTTTAGGAATTGGTAGTTAGTTGGAAAGTGATTAGAAGGTGTAAAGTCAGTTTGGATTCCTTTAAAAATGATTTTGTATGCATTTTCAACTCGTGGGTGATTGGAGTAAAGCATTTGAATGAATAAATTCACTGTTTTATGCATATTTTCTCAGAAAATCACTATTTTCTATAGGTGTACGATCTTGTACGGGCCTATATGCATGTTTAAGTGGTGATAATTGTTGATAAACTCAATAACCTTCCATTTTGGTTTTGTTTCATGCATTTTGGTGGTCATTTGAATCAGTTATTGCATTTTTTCTTAAAAATGTCATAACCCTGTCCTAGGGTAAACATTGAGCTTGGAATTTATGTTTGTCTCATTTAACCCAATGAAGTCACTTGATTTTTGATGTATTTATTCCTTTTTAAATTTATTTTCATATTCCCAAGGTTTTAATTCAAATGAATAAGGTCAAGGTGTGAAAAAAACTAAAGTTCATGACTAAAAGTTGTGCACAGTCAAGTAATAGGACAACCAAGAGGTTTTTTGATCTAAGGTTGTATAAATATCTTGGTAACTAGACTTTTGGTGATTTTAAAATAATTTGAGGGTATAAATTAACATGATTAAAGCATTTTTTAAGAAGATTTGAGGGTGGGAATAGTTAAACCAATAAACCCTTATGTCACCAATGTCTAATTAGGCCTACATTGGAATGATAAAAGTCTTGATTTGAGCACTTTTCATGAAAGTAACATATTCTAGTTTTTTAATATGTTTTAGAAACCTCAAATGGGTATCCAAAAAGTAAATCATAGTTTTGAGATGAAGCATAAAATGGAAATTAATCTTTAGCATACCTAAGGGGAAACCTACAAGCTTGAAAGCTAGTTTGTGAAGAAATTGTCTGAAAATGAATGATTTGTGTTGTTGGGGTGTAATAAGAGTCTAATCATGTTGATTCAACCTCAATAAAGTGTAATCAATGTATATATTTGATTTTTTATGCCTTGGGAAACAAATTTGGTGTTGTGTGCCATGGAAGCAAGTTAGGACAGTCATAATGAATTGGAAAAATTTAGGATAGTCATAAGGAAATGATGAAAAATGTGAGTGGAAGCATTTTTAAAAGTTTTTTTTTATTGAGTTGAAGCTTCAAAGGAGTTTTAAGGTCTTTTGGAACCTTGTTTGGGTCAGGAATGTGGAAATTCAGTTTTGTGCCATTGTTTCATAGTTAAGCTTGTGAAGGAAAAAGTGCACTTGAAATGGGTAACCAAATAAAGAATGTTTTGAGTTTTGATAAATGAGATAGAAATTGATTTTTTCTTCCTCTATACTTGCATCATGATTGTAAGAGAAATCATTTGTAAAAATGACGATGCTGACTTGCTTCCCGATTGGTTTTTCCTCCTGCAAATGTTAGCCAACCTTGTCATTGTAATCTCTGCAAAGACAAGCTTTGCCCTTGCCTTGAGGGATAGTTTCATACTTTGTGCTGGAACTGACCTGCATTGTGAGAAGAATCAAAACAAATGGTATGAATGAGGGAAAAAGAGTCTTAGAAGATGAGTCACTGCAAATAGTTCAGTGCAGGTGTAGGTTTGTGAACCATGTACAACAACAACATGCTAGGAGAAGATGGGGATTTAGGAAAAAGTTGGCAATTCTAAGATTTTTAGGCCATAAACAAATAGAAAAATGATTTCATTAGCAGTCAAAAATATTTCCCAGGTGACATTAGATTAGAAGCCCATGTACACACTCAAATGATCTCTGCTCCAAAATAACAAGATCTAGATCACTGAATGTCTGAGGATCAATATGATATAATTGGTGTGTTGCTTGTCTTTTTTAGTTTGGATGAAATTCTTAGATTTTCATTATGATGAAAATTTATTTTAGGTTGTTTCAATTTTTGGAGTCCAAAGATTTACCAATCCAAAAAACAAAAAATTTAAACCTTCACATCAATCTCTGCCAAGAAAGCAAAAAAAGTGCTTAAAAAGCATGGAATAAATTATAGCTTGACCTAATTTTTAAAAAATGGCTCGAACTTACTCTAGATTCCACACTAGAATATGCCATAATATACACTGCAAAGACTGGGCATAGCATTATCCAAAACTTAGCAGTTAAAAAACATTAAAAAATACAAATGTAGGGCATTTAATGTTACTTTTACAAGTCCCTTGGACTCGATTATCTAGTTAGATGGGGCATGGCCATGCAAATGACACAAGATCAAACCCCAAAAAGATTTTAAGTCCAAATGTGTTTAAACGAAGGAAAGTGCGACCTTAGGTGTAAAGCATGTAATGTAATTGTCTTCAATTTTTTGGGCGATTAAGAAAGGCATTTGTCAAGCAACACACCTAAGTACAAACAATAGGCTTAGAATATTGGGTGTTTAGCAGGAAAGGAATTACCCTGCACTAGAATGTGCCTTTACTTCACCTGACATTACATAAAAACAAATAAGAAGTCACTCAAAACCCAGATCTAAAAATTGGTCAATGAAGAAGAAACTGGCCATGTGCCTTCACTTTATCCAAAAAGGTCAATGCAGATCAGATAATGTTTTCTGCTCAATGTAATTGGGTTTCTAGTTCTACCATGAACAATAAGTTGTGAGTACAAACAAACAAGGTGTAATTAACTGGCATTAATAATCTCTCTTATCAACTAAATGACAAACAAGGTGTAATTAATTATGTTAAAGCACTACAAAATCTTTGGCAAATGGACTGACCTTGCTTCCTCCATGAACATGATCTTGAGAAAAATATAATGTAGTTTATATATGCTCAAAAGAGAAAATTGAAATAACAAGTCACAAATGGCCCTACCATCTATAGTCCCATCTGTTATGCTTCAGTAGCATGACTTAACCAGGAAAATATGTTATGCTTCAATAGCATGACTTAAGCAGGAAATTCTAGTAACAACCAGCTAGCTAAAAGTGACAATTTTGTGCCAACAAAAGCTATGAAAACAACGAATGCGCAGGAAACATAAGCTATGAAAGATGACTTGTTGTGTAGCTAATCCCCTACCATTGATTGCAGTTTTGATTCACTAGCTAGGGGGTAGGACATCCCAACCCACATTTGTAGAGCATTCCTCTCTTCAACTCACACCTTTCTAAGCAAATGACCTTAAGCCATCTGAGGAGAAGAAGTACTTGTACAACAACATATGTCAATGCAGTAAGTGTTGGGTGACCTAGAAACCCCTAATCTCTTAACTAGATTCAAAATCATAGAAGTTACCCTTTTTGGAAATTTGCAGACTTGGATGTATTGAATGAGCATCACTTTTTTTTGAACTTTTTAATATTGGCATTAAAGCTAAAATAACTAAGCCCACAAGAAGCACTGAAGATACTCATACCGGTCTGAACCCAATTACCCAAACCAAGCCTCCTAAGAAAAATCATCCTATCAAATGAGAATTTGAAATCACAATTGTTACATATCATATTCTTGTTTCTAATTGAGCAGTGCGGTAGAAAAACAATAACAAAGAAGATTTTGTGCTTGTGAGCATAACACTCAAAAGACTCCTACTTATTCCTAAGTAATCACACCCCATCGCATGTTATGTCATTCACCTGGTCTCTCAAATAGTGATTATGATAAACTTTCACACATACCTATCTTCTTTCTTTTACTTTTTTACAGAGGTTGAAAAATATAGAACATGAGTATCCTGAACAATTTTTTTTAAGAATTAGGTTGTAGTTTATTTTAAAATTTCTTTTTATTGTGAATATATTTTCTATAAACTTAATTTCAAACCATAATAAGGATTTTGTTTTAAATTGTAGCCTAAAAATGATTCAGCAAAAAAAACATAGGGCTGCCCACTAAAATGGTAAGCTATGTGATAAGACAAAACTATGTGCATTTAAAAGAGATATTATGTTGCTAGTTGTGTTTTGGATAGACACGACCAATGAAAGGTTATCAAGTTTACCAGAAGGACCATCCAAGCCTCTAATTGAACCTAAGCATTCTGATGGAGCTTTTTAAATTTAATAGCCATTGAAAACTTTCGCTATTTGTATGTACAGTTGATGTAGGAGTGTCATTGTTAGATTGGACATGAACATAAAAAATATAGGCTATGAGCCCTAAACTGGCAGAAATAGGTGGGTAAAGAGCCTTTTGAATTTCTCCAGGCAAAAAACAAATCCCCACATAAAGTGCTTTAACATATTTCTACTAACATGGCCATATTAGATAACATATTCTGAAGAAAGATGACCATATTACATGACATTCAGAATAAAAAGAAATAAACACTCTGACAAAATATGAATATAACATATTTGAAGAGGGAAAATTTTATTACATTATGACTCCAACAATTTGTTCTAAACATGAGAAATTTCAAGGACACAAAACAAAGAAGAACCACCCCAACAATGATTAAGAGGGTAATCAAAATCTATAAACATTGAAAAAAATGTTGCTCAATATTCTCAATTCACTTTCATTTGGTCTTAAATTTGATGACTTTGGAATCACATAGCACTTATGTTGCTATTGAACTTAATTAGATGCTTTAGAAATTCAAAGAAATTTCAAACCTTTCAAATTTAGGGAGGAGACGTTCAACTATGAAAGAGCAATTGAAAATGACAACACGAGAATCTTTCTTACTTTCTCTAAATGAACATGATCAAGGAGATTATGCTTACCAGGAGCAATGTAGTTGTGAGTGCCTACGAAGACTATTCCGGTATTGGCTCTTTTTTTGCTAGCTTGGAGAACCTTTGAAACACCAAAATCAACAACCTTTGCTTCATGAAAATTGTCCAACAAGATATTTGTAAACTTCACATCTTTTTGAACAATTGTAGGTGAGCAATCATGATGAAGGTAACCTAGTCCCTTAGTTGTACCTAGTGCAATCTATACCTCTAGCCAATCCAAAATATGACCTCCTCTTCTGTCGTCGGCGTGAAAAGCATCAATTAAGTTTCCCTTGGGTATATATTCATAAGCCAGAAGATTTGAGTTGTTGTTTGACAGGGAAAATGCATGTCATCGAATGAGGAGGGAAAAGAAAATGCATGTCGTGAATGAGGAGGGAAAATAAAATGCATGTCAAAAAAGTAATTCTTTTTATTGTCTTAATTTAAGACAACTAAAAAATTAAAACTAGCAATTGCACCTTGGTGTGCAATGGGTACGTCGAAGAGGTTGGAAGGTCAAATAGGGAATTTGTGGTCTATTAGTTGCAACATTTGTTCCACTACATGAGGTCAATTAGTAGACCATTTACCAATTGATACAAACCATTTAAGGCTTCCAATCCATCCACTAGTGTATTAAACAAAGGGGTCAAATGCATTCAGAGGTCTAAGGTGCTCTCTATCTCTGTGATTTCTCTCTCTCTAAATTTTATTTTAGATTTTAATGTTGAAATATAATTTATTATATAAATTAAAAATAAATTCAAAATATGATTATTGTACAATTATTTAAAATTTAATAAGAAAATTAATTTTAATCTTTTAATTATTATTTGTAATTTTATAAAAAACAAATAATCAAAATAAATTTCTAATTTAAATCTAAATAAAAAAATTAAAATAGAATAAACTAAATACAAAGTCAAAATATATATTAAAATAGAAAAGTAAAACCATTTTTTAATTTTGTAGAGTTGAAATATTAATAAAAATATGTACATAAGAAATATAATTAATAGTCGACATGCCTCGTTTAGAGCTTCTTGTCTGTAGATGGATAGAATGAGCTTTTGTAAAGTTCATATTGGATACGCCTTCGGTGTAAAATATAATTTGAACATAAAATAAATATTTAAGACAAAATATTAATTATTTTAAATTAATGTCTTAAACCGAGGCTTTATGTAGTAGTGATATATGGTGTAAAATACTATCCCATGTAACTAATGAATAATTAATAAACAATATTGTCGACTTCATTTTTTAGTATCAAACTTCTCAATCCTAGAATAAAGCAAATTCACATATTTTGAAATGGCATTAATCATTGAACTCACTTCCACCCATTAAAACCCACACCCTAATAAGTTTACTAGCAACACAACTTGAGGTTTCTAGTCATAAACCACTTGTGGGAGCCTCAATTAATATACCTAATCCATATTTAGTCTTTAGAAAGGATTATAATTTCCAACAAGATGCAGGGGAGACATGTTTGTTATAAACAAGCAAGTCAATAAAGCCATCATAAGGATGGAATAAGTTACATTTTTGCATACATGGAGATAAGCAAAAAAACTAATGATCTCTACAAAGACAATTATACAAACACATAACTCAATGTGTAGGGTCCATAATGAGTACCAGTTGAAATGAAAGTGTCTGCAAGATAGCCCTCAAAATGCAATTGGATTGTTTAAATCATATTTTATTAGTGAAATTGACCACAATTGCTCTTTGATACATTTGACATGCTAACACAACAAGAAAATCAAACTGGCTTCAAATCATAGTTAAAAACATTAATGATTCATTAACATAATGAGTAATAAGAGTTAAAGAATGTAGATGTTAATTTTTTTTATAAAATAAGTGAAGGCGTTAAGATTGCACCGAGAGGCAAAGCCTTCCACGCAATAGGTATTTTTGGTGCACCAAGCAACCTAGGCGGCCAAATGGCCCAATTAGGTAGGGGTCCCATGAGGGGGGCTTAAGCTCTATGGATTATGATCAAATTCGAAAGAAAAAAGAATAGAGGAGTAATAGTCATTTATTTAGTCATTTTTATTTGTTTGATATTAGTCATTTAGTTGTGATTTTACCCGATGACCAAATTAGTCACTTATAAATGACCAAATTAGTCATTTATTTGCCAAATTCTACTAGTGTTTATTTCTAAAAACCCACTTGGTTCCAATCACATTCTTTCCTTTAGGTCTTGGTAAAACTTCTCAAGTTTCATTCTTTATGATTTATTTCTTCCTCCATAGCTTCTATACATCCTTTCTCTTTTCTTGCTTCTTCATATGACTTGGGCTCTATCTTTGACAATAATTCAAAGTGTACTTACACACTTTCTCTCTCAAGTCTCTTCTGGGTTTGAACCCCATTGTCTTTGTCTCCTATAATCTAGCCTTCACAATGGTGCTTTTGAACATACTTTGTTGGAGTTTTTGTAATTCCACTTCAGAGTCTTCAATACTACTATGAATTGGTTCTTCATTATCTTCCACTTTTGGAATACTAGTAGACTTAATAGTTTGATCAACTTTCACATTTGCACTTTCTACGATCCTCTTTAATCTTTTGTTGTAACATCTATATGCTTTACTTCTCAAAGAGTAACCAAGAAAAATACCTTCATCAAATTTAGAATCAAACTTACACAAGTTTTCTTTATATCTTTTGATGTAGCACTTGCTTTCAAATATTCTGAGGTGTCTAACTGATGTCATTATTCCTCTCCATTTTTCATATGGTGTCTTATCAGTCTTGTGTCTGATCTAAACTCTATTCAAAATGTATACAACAATATGTGTAGCTTCTCTTCAATACATATCCAGTAGATTTTCTTGATATAATATTGTTCTTGACATCTCATGTATAGTTTGGTTCTTACTTTTTGCAACTCCATTTTGTTGTAGAGTTGTAGGGGCTAAAAACTGCCTCCAAATCCCATGCTCTTCATATAATTTATCATATTTGTCAAAAGTGAATTCTCCACCTTTGTATGATCTTAGAACCTTGATTGTCCTTCTAGTTTCATTCTCTACTAATGCCTTGGATTCCTTAAACTTCTCAAATGCATTTGACTTTTTTTTCAAAAATGTAATCCAAGTCATCCTAGTGTAATCATCAATGAACATCATCAAATACCTGTCTCCTTGTAGGAATTTAGTCCTCATAGGTCCACACAAATCTTTATGAACCAAATCCAATGGTTTTGATGTAGAATACTCCTTATTAGGATATTTTCTTCTTGTCCACTTCCCTTCATGACATGACTTACAATTTTTTATTGATGCTTCTTAATCTTTGGCATATACCAAACCATTCCTCTTGAGCTAATCTTTACAATTTCATCAAAATTTATATGTCCCAACTTTCATCTTTTTGCACAATGAGACAACTTTTTCCATTAAACTCACTTAAATGATATGCATCACTATATTTTGGCTTCCTTTTGCAATTAGTTCACCAGTGCTTGATTCCTCGATTTCATAACCTATAGCACTAAAAGGTCACTTATAACCCTTATCACACATCTGGCTAACACTCAAAAGATTATAGTTTAATCCTTCAACATACAAAACATCATGTGTCTTTGTCCTACCATCATCAAGACTTAAAGTACCCTTACTGGAAATTTTAGCAATTAAATTATTTCCCAAGGTCATAGAACCACCTTCAAAATCCTTAAAATTCATGAACTTACTTTTATCTCTAGTCATGTGAATTGAGCACCCATTGTCTATGATCCACAAGTTCTTCTCCTTTTGAGCATGTAGTGTAGTTTAAGAAATCATTGACTTTTTTGATTTCTTTTATTCAGGAACCTTCTTCCAGACTTTTTCCGATTCATGGCTTCTACTTTTTGATCATTTTCTTCCATTTTCTAATAGAGGAAGACTCACAAAATTTCTTCTACAGCTCCTTGCAATTTCTCCAAAATTGTTGCATTTGAAACAAATGATATTAAATTTGTATAGAGGTGCAAATTCATTGTAGCTAACAAAGTTATTTCTTCTTACCAGAGCATTTCTACAATCCACACAGACTTATGATCAAAATTATTGCAATTAAAAAAAAACCAAAATGACCAAAATTATTGCAATTAAAAAAATAACCAGAGAATTAATAATTGACCCTAGTGTTGTATCCTTGTCTTTTGGATCTTCTTCTTTTATTTTGCACTTGAATAAAGCATTCATTCTATGTCATTCTTTCATCATTTTCCATGGTTCTTTCAAACTTTGAACTTTCGAGCCTAAAAATTTCAGACTTGCATTAGTGAACTTCATAGTCTATTATGTCACTTTGTTCTTTTGATCATCAAAAAATTTTCTAGTTTTGACATGTAAAGCTCTCCGACTTCCCAAAATTTGATCTAGGGTTTCAGTACTCTTTCCAAACTTCATTTACAATCGTTGATTCACTTTCTCAAGCTATTTTCTTACTGTCACAATTTCTCAAAGTCCTTATCTCTTGATAGCAACTTTTCTGTTAGAAATTTTGTAATCCTTATTGCTTCTCCCATTTGTCTCATCAAATCAACAATCATACTTTTTGTTTTCTATAGTTCTTGAGATACATTTTCTTTAGCCTTCACTTATTCTATAATTCTATTCTTCAACCTTTTGATTTCTTTTCCAACAAACATCAACTCTTCTACAGGATCTACTTCATCTTCATTATTATCAAAATCCATTTCTATATCTCCTTCAGTAGTCTCAAAAGCCATGAATATTACATTTTATTTTTCATCTTCAGAGACATCCCCATCTTCTTCTTCGGTGGAGTAATCTTCTTCCTCATTGGTGTAGAAAATCGGATGCTTCTTCTAAACTTTATACATTCTTTGAAATGAATTATTTCCATTCTTTTTCTCAACACTGTTAGAATTATTATGGGGGAACTTAGCCATAAAATTTCCTACTTCACCACAATTAAAAAACTTAAAAGGTAGCTTGCCTTTGTACATACCAAAACCTCTTTGCAACTTCCTGAAAAAATTTGCTTCTTTTGGATCTGATCCAATATCAAAATCTTAATCAACCTACTTTTTAGATAATCTAAATGCGGCCTCTTTCCTTATTGAATCTTCACTTTCAAATTTTATCTCAAATGCAGTTAGAATTTCATGCAATTTAGTCAAATTCAAAGCATTTAGATCCTTAACTTCTTCAATAGAAATGACTTTAGAATTAAACCTTCTATGGAGAGATCCGATTACCTTTTACACAATATTCTTCTCTTTCAAATTCTCTCCAAGACCTCAAATAGATTTGAAAACTTCATCAACCCAAAGAAGGAATGTAGCAATATCCTTGTCTTCTCTCATCTTTAGACCTTCAAACTGAGATCTATAAGATTGCAGCTTTGCCTCTTTGGCTTTGTCATCACCTTCATAAATGGTCTGCAATTTCCTTTGATGTTTTGCATTGCATCACTTTCACAAATTCAAAATTAGTCAATCCGCATAAAAATAACATTCATTTCCTTAGCATTTAGTTCACAAACCCTCTTTCCAACTTGATCCCTAGGGGGGTTTTGAGGGATCTCATATCACTCTACTAATGACATCCAAATGTCCATTCCTAAAGCCATGAAATAGGACTCCATCCTAACTTTCCAAAATGCAAAACTTGATCCATCAAATATTGGTGCTTTATTTCTAGAGAATCCTTCATGTGCCATCCCAAACCTACCTTAAGTTGTTAGGCTTCTACAAAGGAACTTGTCTTTGATACCAATTGAAGGGCACACAATCTACTGAGAGAGGGGGTAAATCAGTAAATCAAATATATTTAAACTTCTTAAATTTTTCCACTTTTATCAAAATATATGATTCCTCATAGCAAACCCCATATAAACAAACAAAACACAAAATAATAAAGCACATAAGAGGACAATAGATATACATGCAAAACCCAAGATGGGAAAAAGCATAGAGAGAATAGCTACTTGGATCTACTGCCCAAATCCAACCTTAAAGTGTAGAGATATAAAAGTGATTTTTATACACTAATGTAGGCACCAACCTATCGAAGACAACAATCCCATATTGTGCATGTAGGCACCAACCTACTAGAGACCCCAATCCCTAAATGAAACAATACAAAAGGTAGAACACCAGTCCTACCAGAATATAATGATAAAGCTTACATATATTCAATACAATACATACATGTGGTAGAGTCACTGCTGACACTCTTCCTCACTAAAAATGATCTTTTGATACAGGCACACTCTCTTTTCTTCACACCTTCTCTTCAATTTACACCCTTCAGACAAGTTTTCTTCACACCAATGTAATTTTGCTTCACCTCTATATTCAAATCACACCACATGCATCTGAACATTTGAAATATATACATGAAATTATATTAACACTCTTCTATGTCAATCAAGGATTCACAAATAGCCAAGACGACATAAGGTGGACCTAAATTTAATTTACATAAAACATAAATAATAGGTTGGTCCTATTTCAATTTTAGTTTTTGCCAAAAGAACATGATGTCGTGTGCTTCCACAAGGACCTTAACCAAGTCCTATCCTAACACCACATTCAAGATTCAAATTTTGCATGCTACTATCCATTACTACACATGCCTTGAACTTCAACTGGTTGAAAAAAAGACGCAAAGAACATTTTGTCACTTCAAACTTCTTGCATACTTAGCATAACTACCAAAATCTTAGAAATATGATAGAATCAGTATAATAATTCTCTCCTTCCAAACCGAAAATAGAAGTTGCATTTTTTAAAGAAATGTTGATCATAATTATATTGCTAGAGAAATATCTCTACCCAAAAGATATCCTTGTGCAAACTTTTGGACCACCATAGTCATAGTGACTAAATACTCTACATGGTATTTTAAGCATACAGTACACACCAACTCCCAAAAATATAGTCACTCCTCAATAAAACTAATGATATATGTTACCTGATACACAATCTAATTGATTAGATAATATCAGTAAAAGTACCAAACATATAGGTATGCAACCATACTAAACAACTAATATACATCATGCTTCTGAAATTGAGTCAAAGGGAGTATAATGATAATTCTAGTACTCCACTATTTTTCATTTTTGACAACCTTTGACAAAATTATTCTTCACCAATGACACATATTTGACATCAATGACAACATTTGTTCAACAATCCCCCCCTTTGTCATTGATGGCAAACAACAAAATTTTGGGCCACCGAACTAGTTGGTAACACATGAAGGTGTTTAATCCCCCTTAGAATGATATCTCCTTTGTAATATTTTGAGTTCACTCTCTCCCCTAACACTTCAACATTTTAAGATTACTCTCTCCCCCTTTGACATAATTGGAAAAGGGTCAACACTTTCTCCCCCTCTGAAACTATACTTTTCAAACACATCCTTCAATCCACATGACAATAACTTCAAATGTAGAGAAATATGGAGCACTTATCTAAACCTTCATGATTGCTTTAACACTATGACAATGGTGGTTTGGAAGATTGTACCATAATGTTTCAGCTTAGTATTTATCAAGTTCAATTGTTCTCAGGTCTCCCTTTTAGAGATGTTATAGGCTCTACAGTTTGAAAGGAGAGTATGCCTGCACTTTTTCTATTATATTCTAGAATTTTCAAAGGTTATGCTTAGCATGCAATTTTTTTAGAGTGACAAAAGTCTCTTAGTGTCTGTTTGTCAACTAGTTGATGTTTAAGGTTGTGTGTTAATGGCTAGCAGTGTGCAAAATTCAAATCTTGCATGAGGTGTTAAGATAGGACTTGTTTAAGGTTCTTGTTGTAGCGCATGACATCATGTTCTTTTGATAGCAACAAAATTTGATTTTGGACAAATGTGTTACACATTGCATGTAATTTGAATTTAGGTCCACCTTATGTCATCTTGGCTCTTTGTAGACCTTTGGTCGACATAGAACAGTGTTAATATAATGTCATGCATATATTTCTCAAATGTCCAGATGCATCAGGGGAGTTATGTCAAGTATATTTACACCTATGTGAAGAAAAGTTGGTCCCTAGTGTATATTTAAGGTGGTAAAGATAAAAGAGAGATGCATTTCAGTGTGTCTGCCAATATTAGAAGATCATATATAGTGATGAAGAGTGTCAGCTACAACTCTAGCACACGTATGAGATATATAGAAGATCCACAAGCATTATCTCTATATTCTGGTAAGATTAGTGTTCTATCTATTGTAGTATTTCAATTGGAGATTGGTGTCTCCAGTAGGTTGGTGCTTACAAATACAATAGGGGATTGGTGGCTCTGGTAGGTTGGTACCTACTTCATATTGTAAGAAAATCACTTATATATTTTTGCTTTGTGAGGTTGGATTTGGGTAGTAGATCCAAGAAACTATTCTTACCATGGTGTTGTGTGGTCTCACAACACACCCTGAGAATGCAAGTCTTGGAGACCCAAGTTGAAAAATCATTACTTCTAGAAGTTGCTAGCTAGTTAATTACCTCAAGAGGATGCTACAGTCGTGAGTTAAAAGCCCGCAAGTACGAAAATGCCGACAAAGGCGACATCGGGGTTTTACGGTTTCTTCTAAGAAAATGCAGAAGGAGCCTTGAGTGTTTTAAAGGAATGAGCGTTGAGTGATTGATATGCCAAAGCACATATCAATCACCTTGTCACAACTAAACAAAAGGATAAAATACAATTTAAGAAAAACACAATAAACAATCAAATCACAACAACCACTCAAAACTCTTTAAAAATTAAAAGGTGAGTATTTATGTACATATAAATAACCATTTTATTATATATATCACCTTTCCATTGCATTAAATATAGGAATGAGTTGTAAACATGGAGCACTGATGTCTATTCTCCTAATATGAATGAGTTGTAAGCACGAAACGTTGAATTGCCATAGCGACACAAATTTACCTTCAATTTTATTAGACGGGATGGTGTATATATGTATATCACCCTTCCCCTGCATTAAATA
>CM021105.1:75772263-75880540 GCA_007115665.2 Sequoiadendron giganteum
AAGTAATGACGTTTATGGTCTCTTTCCAGGAAGAAAGGGGGAACATTTATTGGAAAATTATCAATTGAGCTATCAAATTTGAATTGCTCTACATATTTTTTATTTGACATTGGAGTTTGGAACCGTGCTTCTCGGCTTCCTGAAGCTGGAGCGCCTTTTGCGCTCTTGGATCAACTTTTACAGATTGCTTCAATCCGTGCAGACCTCTAACTTCTGAACTGTTAATTGAAATAAAAATATAAATACCACCCATCGTTTTTATATTTTTATGGATGAGGTTTTTCAAAATTAGTATTGAAAGGGATGTTTGTATGATGTGGACATACATTAATACGCTAGTGAGCTCTTGATTTTGGTAATATGTTCACATGTTTCATTGTTTAATTTGAAACATGCGGAAATTTTGACGAAGTTGTGACTTTATTTGCTTAGCGAACCTTCTGTATCCCATCTTGAGCTTCTTACAAATTTATCAAATCATTCTCAGTTCTGTTGGGCCGTCGAAGCTCTTATGCCATTTTACTTTCTGAACTTCTGACTGATTTATTAGAATGAAAGAGCCCTTCTAATTGGTTTATGAAATTATTCAATTTAAAGGCTATTGCCTAAGATATTCAGTATTCTTACCATTCTCACAATTCATATCTTTTTAATTTTATGCAGAATTTATCTTTAAATTGTTAGGTCTCTAAGGATAACAGTTAAGCAATATAGGATAGGAAGTAAGAATCCATTTTTAGTTTCTGAGGATAAATAAGTCAAATTTATTGTCTTTCCTATTATAATCTGTAAAAGTTTAGGCAAGTTTGCTTGCATACTAGCTGCTTCAACTTTCCACTATTTGTGCTTTTGAGTTTTAGGTTTTCAACGGTTCATTTTTATATTTCCCCTTATTTGTAATGTTTGGCAATTTTTTCCTTCTTCAATATTAAAGGATAAATACTAAGTTTTTTAACTTTTTTATGAAAATAGATTTCTTTGACAATTTTATGAAACACTGAAAAGGGCTCTAACAGTTTCAAATTTGAGTCCTGATCCATTATGTGTATAAATGCAGAGGTTGGAGAACACCAGGAAATGATTCTATTTCTAAAACCTCACCAATACACGATCAAGTTTATGAGGTGTTTTTCCTTGTAATCCATGTTCAAGGAATTTCTAACTTTCTATTTCGGCAAAATTTGCATGCTACTTGCACATTGTTATTTGTTGCAAAAGGGCATTGTAACATTCGCAAGATAACCTGCCATGGACAATGCACAGCAATCCAAACACTTTTAGGTTATGATGCCTAGTCTGAGGAATTCTACTATCCCAAATCCAGATGGGACTTGCATTTAGCCTTGCGTAATTGTGACTAACATTATATTGGAAGAAAACAAGCCACTCCCCAAAGCAAAAGGGGCTGATAGCTCAAGTGGCAGAGCACCTGCCTAGTAAAGTCATGGGAAGGTCCTATGATCGACTCCTAGTTTGTTCACAGAAAATTATACATCAACATGCTCTGCATTTGAATAGGGAGCATGCTCAGTGAGGCGTGGATCATGGAAAACATTCTGCTTTACAACTAAACTTGTTGAACATCAATTTCTAGAACATTTTGTAGAACCTGTATATGTAAAATGTTTTTTGGGCTATTTTTTTTTCCATCTGTATGATTTTTCCTATTTATTTTGAAAATTAAAAAAAAAAAAAAAAGGTAGTTTATTTATATATTGACAGAATATAGTACTAGAGGAAGGAAAGTCAGTCAAGATCCAAATTACAAGTTTGTCGAGAGTATCTTCAGACTAAAATATTGTAGCCAGGAGCACTAATATCCTCATTACCCTTTTTGTCAGGATATGTGTGTTAACCAGTATGGGAATATGCTTGAAGTCTAACAAATCATATTTGGTAGCCAAAACATCAATTCTAGATTTTAAAAACTGAAGTTGGACTGACTTTGGAGGTTCTGCAAGACTTTAATTGCGAGCCTAGAGTCATCATAAACAGTGAGAGATTTTATGTGTTATTTGGAAACCATTTGTGGCCTGATTTTGCAAGACATGAGCTCTGCAACATTGTTGGATGTCTTGCAGAGATTTGCACAATAATCTAGAAGCTTTTCATTCTGATTAACCAGAATAACCCTGCCACCAGCAGCTGCCCCAAGGTTAGATTTGGAAGCATCATTGAAGAAAAATGTTGGAAAGGAGAAAGCGAAGGGGAAGGGGAAGGGTGTGGGGGGGAGGAGAAGGGGTGCTCACTTCCTTTCTGGAAGGGTCCTCCATCCTATGTTCCATTGCATTTTGTGGATGGGGATGATGGGATTATAGGAATTTGTTTTATGGGTGAACATTTTTTGGGGACGATAGTATCTCTCTCTCTCTCTCTCTCTCTATATTTATTCACATATACTCATATTTCTATAAGATTTATGTATACACACACACAAATATATACATACATATATATGTATGCATTTATACATATACGCAAATTTCTATAAGATTATCTGATTAACTATGCACACATACATATACACACACAAGTGTGTATATATATAGCAATACTCAAATTTCTATAAGATTAAATATACATATTGGAGACAATAAAATAATGTATGTTAATGTTCCCGTGATTGAGGAAAATCCTCAATGTGGTTGGAAATGTCTATAATTTTTTGTGTCTGTAATTGGATGCATCCATGGATTCATGCAATTACAAAAGCCGTAAAAACCTATTTTTCTATAAGATTAAGTTATTAACTATGCACACTCACGTGGCACTCCCTTTGGGCATTCAATCAAACCATTTAGCTGAAATTGAAGCTACCTTTAATGCCATTAAATTGGCTTTTGAAAAGGGATTTAAAAAAGGTTTGGTTAGAGGGTGATTCACTTAATGTAATTAGATGTTTGCTAAATTTAAACCCCCCTAGTTGATCAATCAAGTCTCTTATTCATGATTCCCTAGACATGATAAAGACTTTTGATGACATTAGGATTTCTCATATATTCAGGGAGGGAAATAGGTTGGTAGATTTTTACGCCAATGAAGGGGTGAAACTTCAGGCCTCTAAAGTGTGGGAAGGGTACATGTTAGTACCCCCTTACCATTCTCTGTAATGATGCAAATCACGGGTTCCAAGGATAGAAGGGATGTGATGTTAATGATTTTAATTAACATCGCATGCTTTATGGATATTTTGGAGTTGCCTCTATTTTCTGGTTCTGGGGTAGCCTGTTGTCTGAGAAGTGTAGAGAGCTTGTGGTAAAGATGGGAGGGGAGCAAAACCGTGTCAAGCCGCTTTCTTGTGAAGGTTTAAAGAGAAAACTGAAGGAGTGGAGTATTTTGGAAAAGGGCAATCTCACTTCTTACATGGAGAGACTCCACGGGTATAACCATGAAGCCACCAGAAGCTTTGTGAGAGGTTGGAGGAAGAGAACCTTGACTGTTCAAGGTGTTGAATTTACTATTTTTGAGGAATTGATTGCGGAAGTCTTCGGGCTTCAACTGCAAGGAAGGAAATTCTTCAAGGATCGGAAAGCTAATGAGGAGGCGTTGAACCAATTTTTCAAAGGGGATGAATGAGAGAAGTTGGTGAAGCTTACTTCGTGGGGCTATGATAGAATGTCTATTAAGCCAACATGGGCAGAGATTGCAAAGGTGATTATTGTTGGCCCCACAATTGTCGTTGCACCAAAAGATTGACCTGTTAATGCCCGATACAACTGTCAGAGTTAACGGATCCACAGGAGACAGTTAGTCCATGTCGCGAATCCCGAGGGGAGCGTTGACCATCTGCTGACAAACTCCCCCTCAATGTTACCCGAGGGGATTCGAACCCGACACCTTTGGCTTTGATACCAATTGTTGGCCCCACAATTGTCGTTGCACCAGAAGATCAACCTGTTAATGCTCGATACAACTGTCAGTGTTAATGGATCCACAAGAGGCGGTTAGTCCATGTCGTGAATCCCGAGGGGAGCGTTGACCATCTGCCAACAATTATGAGATACATCAGCCTTGATGGTAGGTTTACAGCTATCATTGGTGTTCATTTCAATTTTCTCAATCATTTTCGATGTAAGATGCTGGTTTCTTTTCCTTTTTTCTCCTTGCATCTCTTGAATCCTTTGTGAAAGACCATAAAAAAAACCCTAGTGCATTGGTACTACATGAGGGTTTGGTCTTGCTAATTATGGAATATACCAAAGCCCACATGCTGGTTAAGCCTATGAAAGAGGGAAAGGAAGTATTAAGAAAAAGGAGCAACTTGTGTTGTTAGATAAGGGGTCTGATACTTTAGAGGCTGAAGATGATGAGGATTGGCAGGATACTGAGGTTGGGGCGGCCTCGGTGGAGGTTCTCTCTTCCTCCCCCTCAGTCTTAGGTGGGAAGAAGAAAAGGAAAGCCCCCTCTAAGAAGACCTTGCCTAAGAAGAGCTCTAGAAAGGCTATCTCTTGGTTAGAGGGGTCCTAGACGGTTGATGGTGTCAGAATCCAACCAAGGGGTAACTTGGAGGTTCCTAGGGGGGTTGGTGACAAAGGGAAAGAGAAGGTGGTTGAAGAAACTATCCCGGTGAAAAGGGATGCCAGAGTGGATGTAGACCTATCCCCTATGGATGGGCCTTACTAAGGATTCGAATAAAGTGGCCAAGATTGATCCATTCTCGAAGGACTTCAACTACCTGATCAATGATAGGGAAGTGATAACTAATGTTTTATGGGTGGCGAGAGATAGTGTGATAGGAAATTTCAAATTAACCAAGTGGTTCCTTATGGAACTTAACAAAGTTAATGTTAAACTTTGGGGGCTGCAGGAGAAGGTTGCAAGTGAGGAGAATGACCAATCTTCCTTTGGGATGGCAGATTTAAAGAAAAAGTTATGGATGTTGAGGATGTTGTTCGAGAGCTCAAAGAGGACCATGATAATTGCATTTAGGGCATTGAAAAGATGATTCAAGAAGCTAAAACTAGCATGGAGAAACTCCTAAAAATCAGCCAATGCTCTATTAAGAACATCACGAAAACTTTAAAAATTCTCATTGAAAAATTAAGAGAATTGAGAGAAGAGTAGATGACCGATGGGAGATTTGCCATCAACAAGATGAAGGAGCATCCAGGCAAGGAAAAAGACAATAATGTGGTGTTGGAAGTAGAGAAGGGTCCTAGCGCTCAAACTCGTGGGAACAAGAAGAAGACCTTTGATGAGGAAAAGGATGAATTGATTATGCTGGTTGATAAACATTATCAATAGGAATTGGAGGTGGCAGACACACTCAAGAATATGAAATAGTCTATTGTTTAGTTGCTTTCTGTTTTATAGTGGTTTGTCTATTAGTGCTCTTGGTTAGTTATGGTTCTGTTGCTTGTTGGCTGTGCTTTCATCTATTGTAGCAGCATTTTGTATTTTGGGGTTTCAAGTCCCTTATGAAAACCTTTTTTTTTTTTGATAGTCAAAAACTATGCACACACACACACATATATATACATGTATTATGTATGTATACGTATATAGTGATATTCAAATTTCTATAAGGTTAACTATACATATTGGAGATTGTTGATGTTCCTGTGATTGAGGAAAACCCTCAATGTGGTTTGAAGTGTCTCAATAATTTGTGTTTGTAATTGGATGTGTCCTTAGGTTCATGTGATTGCACAAGCCCTAAAAACATAGTTTTCTTCCCACATGACTTGTAAAAATATTTATTCTAGCCACAAGTATGTTTGCTCCCTCTATTGCAACCCTTGATATTGTTTGACAAATCCCATTCGAAAAAACCTTGCAACTACACAAATGATGCCCTACTACCCCTGTCCTAAGCGAGCTTTGTCCAAACACATGAAATGTGTTTGCAAATTTGATATTTTTTTTCGATTGCGACTCTTGCAAAAACTAATGCGATTTTTTGGATGTTTCCTTACATGTTGAGCCATTTTAGAGATATTTCACATTTTTGGGAAAATTTGAGGATGGCTAGGGGACGTTCCTTGGCATTTTGCTCTCTTAGAAATGTAAAGTGGGATAGGGATGCCGATTTTAGGGCTAGGGATGCATCCCCATAGAACACAACCATCATCTAAATTAAATTTGCTAAATGCTAGTTGTGTAAGAGTTGAGTTTCAATAGTCAAAAGACTATTTAAGAGTTGTGTTGGTTTGAAATGTTCAACATTGAGGGTATTAGTTTTGACTTTGACAACATTGTAGTTGTTGATGTCAGTACCATTAAAGATTTGATAATTTTGATCTAACCAAATTTGCTAGACACCGAAGAAAGGGATGACATTCAAAATATAATTGAGGAGAGAGTTGTAGTGGAAACCAGCAACATGATGTTTCTTCTAGTTGATAAGAGAATCTTGTTCATTTATATTGGTTTACAGAGTGACTCTTGTTGCTCAAGTGAGAGTACTCCAAAGATAAGTAGCTTTTGAGCATTCAAAAAGGAGGTGAGATATAGTTTCATTGTTTTTGAAGCATCTATGACATATGTGTGGGCCGAAAATCTCTCTTTGGAGTAAATTTTTCACTAGTTAGAATTTTGTACTGGTGAAGGAGCCATTAGAATAAGATAACTTTGGTTGTGATGGCCTAATTCTATGACTCCTATTGCTCAAGTGAGAGTACTCCAAAGATAAGTAGCTTTTGAGCATTCAAAAAAGGAGGCGAGATATAGTTTCATTGTTTTTGAAGCATCTATGACATATGTGTGGGCCAAAAATCTCTCTTTGTAGTAAATTTTTCACTAGTTAGAATTTTGTATTGGTGAAGGAGCCATTAGAATAAGATAACTTTGGTTGTGATGGCCTAATTCTATGAGAAGAGGTTTTTATTACTTGGATGGTTTGTTTGATGAGTGATACTAGCTTGCATTAAGTATTGCCCATTCAAATTAATCCCCTAGATGAGTGATACTAGGAGGATGCATGGTAAATTGAGCACAAGTAGTTTCTTTGGTTGTGCCAACAACTTTTATCCATGTCATAGTTGAAAATCTTGGACTTGGCAATAACTTGGCTGATCCGATTTTTTGAAAAATTTCAGGAAAAACTTGGCAATAACTCAGCAAATTTATCAAACATGAAAAAAATTCTTCAAAAACATTCATATTACTGAAATTTTTGGAACATATTATTGATTTCCTTCATATATAGATCAAAATTAGAGTTCAATACACATCATACATAAAAAAATGAGTTCAATATATATAATGTTCAAGTTGAACTATTTAACTTAAGCCTTAAACACATTGCCTAGCAACAAACATAAACCCAATGCCCAACATCAAATACAAACCTATCTAGACTCTACCTTGCCATTAATTGTGGTGTCTAGCTAAATAAACTTTCATGCAGCAGCTGAAACCCAAATCATGACCTAAAAAAACTAACGGAAGTCTTCACACACATAACAAACTTGAAGAAAACCTCAATGAGCCACAAAAAGTCCATATGGATGTTGTTGAACAATTCTTAGCACACACAACAAACTATCAGTCAATCAACCGACCAGAAAAAAACCATGAAATATGAAAATTTTATCATGGAAATTGATTTTTGTCATTAGTAGAGTTTATACCCTAAGTTGCTAGTTTATACAATTTTGGCATGTTTTTCAAAATAATTCATGGTGAGTTTTTTAATTACTTGACCTTGAGTAATACTACAAGTTACTTGCTGAAGAGATTAACTCGCATTTACTTGTTAGTCTAATGAGAAATTATTGAGGTTTTCATCTATTGTTTTGATTAAATGGTGGCATTTTTCTTGGTAGAGAGGGCTTTTCCAGGAGGTTCAACAAGAATAATATAGAGATAAAATGAGAGGGTTGAACCTTCTCCGAGATTGCTAGTAGCCTTGGAAAATGAAGGGTATCTATTTACCAAGGGAGCAATCTAAGGATCTTTGATGTAGCTATAAACCCAATTTCTGAATTCTACAGGGAAGCCCATTTTTCTCATGATGCGAAGAAAGAAGTTGTAATTGACTTTGTCAAAAGGCATTGGACATGTTAAACTTGATTGTTATATTGTTTTTACTTTTCTTTCCATAAGAGTGAAGGGACTCATGAATTCTATTTACTAGGAATGAGTATTTTTGAGATGATTAAACTAAGAATTTTCTTGATTATGTTAGTGATAATCTTTAGAAGAAATCTTATAAGAGGAATTGCAAAGAGGGATGGTTTTGAAATGATCAAAACTCGTGGCATTTTTGTCTACACAAATTAGAGCGAGAGGTAGGATTAATAGAATCAATCAATACACCTCTTTTATTGATGTTTGTAAGAATGAGTAGTAAATCCTTGCTAATAAGATAAAAAAATTGCTGATAAAAGTTGTTTGTGAAGTCATTTGGACTAGGAGTTGTCTTTGGGAAGCTTGAAAATCATTGCTTGAAGGTTAACCATTTAAAAAAATGACAGAGCACACACAAAAAGGCAAATCAAACCATGTTTGATCAATAAACATGAAATATAAATATAATTAAATTCTACAAGATACTCAACATAACATTTTAGTGGCTTATATAACCTAAATATTTCCATACAAAACTTCCCCAAACTCCCTTACGAGAATAACTCCCAACAAAAATTAACTATTAACTAACATTTATAATTTATTTATTTAATTTAACCTAAACCAACATTCAAAAGATGTAATAATCAAACATTCCCCCCCTTATTACATCAATATGAACAAAGGATGAAACATTGCAAGAGTTGATCACAACAACCCTTCCGTAGACTTTGATGAAGTGCCTTCATGAATTTTCCTTGCTCATATACGAAACACCAGATTGACTCCGTCAGTGGATCTCCTGACTGTAGAACCTGCAAACCTCTGCACAACATGAGAGAACATAAAGTGTCCCCAACCTCCTTGCACAATGAGACGACTTTCCTTTGAAAGTCCACATCTCTTCCGAGTGTGTCAAAATGCCTCCTCTAGTGCTGTACATGAGAGAACAGCTCTCCTCCAAGAGTCCACATCTCCTTTGAGTGTGATAAATCTCTCCTCTAGTGTTGTGGAAACAATCCCTCCTTTGTTGTACAAAAGAACCTCAACCAAAGTGAATACCAACTGCACTCACAAGAAACATCAACAAAAGCCAAGCTCCCCCGGCCCTCCCCTCCTCCCTCTCGCTCCTTGAAGGGACACATAAGAAAAGGTGCTTCTCATGCAAAGAATTACCCCTGAGCAAGAAGCTAGCTTGGGATGATAGATGCTCTCCTGCCTCCATTGTCTCCAACCTCCATTTTGACCTTGTTATACTCTATCCACTTGATGTTACATGTGAGTCTCTAGAAGCATTGTCAAATGTATCATTGGGGTCTTGAATATACAAGCATTTTGTGAAGTACTCATGTAATATGTGGCCATATGCAAAACTATTGGTTTCAACCGATAATACACCCTTACAAAAGAAACTTCAATAAAATACATTTTAGAGTGACAACCCTATAACTCCTCTTCTATAATTTTGATGGAAATGGAACTCTTGCCCTGCTAATCATTCAAACTTCAAGTGTGGATTTTTAAACCAACTACACCAGCCATAGACATTAATATTTATAGCACATGCATTGTATATGGCCTACATTTAATTTCCCTGAACTGAAAGATTGATCTCTTTCCACCCACTTTCAAAACTATTCACTACAAACTCTTAAAATATATATTGGAGTGCCTTTGAATGATGCTATTCTAAATATATTCCTTATTCACATACCACTATAGCATGACTTGTATTCTTCCACCTAATGTCTTCTCTCCCTTCATATGCCTTATTGCACGTAGCTGTGTTTGGATTGTATGTTGCCAACTCCAGCTTCAAGATCATGGAAACCACATGATATATCTGTAATGCCATGAGTGCTTTCAATGATGAAAAATTACAGCAGTCCCTTTGGATGCTGCAGGTTACTCCAATTTTGTTTAGCAATTATGTTCTTTCAGTAAACCATAATCAAACATATAATCTGGTTCCACCAATGATGTAAAACTATTATGGCAACAATAGTTAAATTTCACCTACATTTCCATGTGCACTGGATAGTTCACATTTCATCACTCCACATAGCACTCTGGTACCATAAAATATCTAGCATGACACTCCTAGTCTTCACAACAGCTGACGCCACAAAATCTTATCATAACTTGCACTTCTATAAACACATCCGTCACTCACAGCAACAACAGACATTCATATTGATGATCCCAGGAGCAGATCTGTAGAGTGGATTTCAATGAGAATCCTTCCATACTTCAGTCCTCCATAGGATCTTTCAACTGCTTTGATACCATGTTAAAAAATGATAGAGCGCACACAAAAAAGCAGATCAAACCATGTTTGATCATTAAACATAAAAATATAATAATGATTAAATTCTCCAGGATACTCAACATTACATTTCAGTGGCTTATATAGCCAAAATATTCCTGTACAAAACTTCCCCAAACTCCCTTATGGGAATAACTCCCAACAAAAACTGAAATATCCCAAACAATATTTTTGCAAAATTTCTGATTTTTGTAACATAAAGTGATGCCCTAATTTTTCTGATTTTCAATTTCTGCTAAACCCTAGTGTGCTGATATAAGTTTCTGAGTATTTTTATGCATGAACAGCAGTACATAATTGCAATTAAAAAGTAGATAAACTTATAGCAGATCACAGTAGCATTAAATCATCATCATAGTTCGACTAGATCCAACAATATGAGCCCATATATTACTGATATGTAACCTCCAGTTTGCTGCTAAAAATATGGATGCAAATTACAAAGGAAAGTGGGTTTCAAACATGTGCAACAACATGAAGAAACCCCAATAATGCAGATGCAAATTAACCCTAGCTGGGCGAAACTGCCTTAGCCACAAACATGCTAAAAGATGATGAAGAAACAACTGAAATAACCCTAGCAAGGGGTGCACTGGCCTGCTGGACTGATGTTTTAGGGCTTTGCCACCCTAGAAAATCTGAATTAGAACCTCCAACTTGCACAACTCGCCCTTCAAATCAGAAATCTAAATGTTGATGCAAAACTGACATGAAACTAGCAATTATCTCCATTGAAGCACATAGGAACCTTTGTCATGAAGTCCTCCTTGGAAGAAGCTAGGTTTTTGTCCAACTCCTTCTTGATTCTCAAGGGTTTCCATCCTTAGAGAATTTGCGAATAAGCAAAGCAGAAGAGCAGATATAAATTTTGAATGATCCTTAATGCCTTCAACTCACCTTGTATAAATACACACATCTCTCCTTATGCCTCCAATCTGGCCGACCTAGCTCTAGGCACCAATTTGCATTTAAAATTTGTTTTAAATTCATTTTTATATCTCTTTTTCGTGGGTGCCAATTTCCAATTTAAATTTATTTTATTTTTTTGTTCTTTCCCCTTCTCCTTATCACTCCAAAGGCTGACCAAGCCCATATATATATAAAGAATATTTTGGCACAATTATTTAAATATTTTTCTCTCCTTTTTGGACGCCCAAACCCAAAATAATAAAATATTATTTTTATCTGATTTTCACAGAAGGGACATTACAAAAACTAACCGTTAACTAACATTTATAATTTATTTATTTAATTTAACCTAAACTAACATTCAAAAGATGTAATAATCCAACAATCCATAGTGATAGAATGACAATATTTGATTAGAGTCCCCATTAAGCACATGAGGGGTTTGAAATAGAAGGGAGTGATAAGCAAGATGGTCACCAACTTATGCAGGAAAAAGATCTTCAAAATGTTGGGAGGAAACAATCATGATTGCATTAGGTTCATAGAGAACAATGTTATCAAGAAGAGAGATTTCCTTCATCATACTTCTGTTGTATCTTCGATGAGCTTTCAAGAGACTTTTCATTGTTGGAGCTCCCTTTAAGCTAGAGCATTTTTTATTTGAGTCTCCAAGTTTTTTTTTTTAAATAAAAAGAGGGTAAAAACTTTATTAATCAACTAGAACAGTACAAAGTAGAAAGCAGGAAGAAGCCCCAAAGGGCCAAGAACCATCCTACAAGAGATCAAGAAGTGTTCATGTAACATCTCACATCCTTCGTTACCCAACCCTCCAAATCCTGAGAAAGATTCCCCGGTAAACTGTCCCAGTCATCCACCAACCAACTGCCATTCCTTTCAAAAGCCCATTTGGCCAGCCCATTAGCCACCTTATTTCATTCCCTAGGGATATGAGAGAAGGTGATAGAGTCCAGTAAATCCCCAATTCTGGTGATCTGCTTAACCACCACCACAATCTGCCAACTAGCATCATCAAACTGCCGTCTATTTATCAAGTCTACCACCACTTGAGAATCTGACTCATAGATAATCCTTTTCCAGCCAAGGGCATATGCCCTCTTTAAAGCCAAAAAAATTGCCAAGGCCTCCATAAGGTTATTAGAGTGCTGCCCCCTATACTCCGAAAAGAAGAAAACCACCACCCTAGAGCTATCTTTGCCCACCCGTTCAACACCAACATGCTCAGGATTACCCCTTGTAGACCCATCCGTATTGATTTTCAAAACTCCAGTGGGAGGGAGCATCCAATGCCCCCCCCCCTAAAGACCTTCCCTCTTGAACACCTACCTCGCCCAATCTTTTGCCTTCTAGTTCCACCAACATAAATTCCTAGATTATGAATGACACTAGTATCTCCAGGGTCCATTGGGATTGACAGGTCACATTTCGCGTACAAAGTCTCTTGCAAGGCTCCAAGAATACAAGCCCAAACATGGCCTACCAACAACTTCTTGTCCAGAAAGATCCTGTGGTTGCACTCCAACCAAATATGCCAAATAATCAAGCTGGGATCAATAGACCACCTTGTGTGCAAATATGAAGTCTTCACTGAAATGGATCCCATGTTCCACCACAACTCATCTAGAGAAAAGGGGTGTCTGCATGGCAAATTCTAGGCCTTCCAACAAAAATGCCAAATATTCCTAGCAAAGGGGCACTGAAAGAAAAGATGAGGAACAGTCTCAACATCTTTTAGGCAAAGGAAACATAATGAGGGACCTTGGAAGCCCCGCTTACAGAGGTTATCCCAAGTCAAGCACCTGCCATACACAACCAACCAAGAAAAGAAATTGCATTTTGGCCAAGAGAAGTTATTCCAAATATTTTTCCACCAAGGAACCTCCACATTGCCTAGTGCCTGTCTGTCCAAAACACAATACCCTGCTGCAATAGTGTACTTCCCTTTGGGTCCCTGACCCCAAGCGAGCACATCCCTCTCTGGAAGAGAACAACAAACTCTATCAGCCAAAATGGCGGACAATTCCCTCCTATCCTCCAAAGATCCACCCATGGGCCACTCCCGCATATCCTTCCACTAGAAGACAATAGTTTGTCCCAAAGCTTGAGGGGCTTTGAAATCCATTACTTTGCTCCAACCCGCATGAACAAAAATCCTATTCAAATCCTCCAAGTGAGGATGTGAGGAAAGGATCAGCGGGAAACCATCCCACAAATTATGCCAAAAAAGAGCATCAAAATCTTTGTTGCAAATCCAAAACAAGCCTTGTTTAACTAGCTTGGCTCCCCTCTTGAGAGTATCCCATATCATAGAACCTTTCCCTAGAAGAATAAATCGAGGGACCTTAGCGCCATCCACTTCCCCCAGGTACTTGAAGGTAAGAATCCTAGCCCAAAACCGATGTTGGTGTGTACACCATCTCCAGTACAGCTTAGCAGCCAAAGCCTGCCCATTCCAATCAGTCCTGCGCAATCCCAGACCTCCTTCTTGCTTTGGCCGACAAACAACTTCCCACTTCCCACTTAATTAGGCTCCACTTCCTCGAAAGGAGATTACCCGACCAAAGACACTGCTTACAAAGCCCCTCAAATTCTTTGATCAAACTTGTGGGAGCCGTCATCGCAAAACACCTGTATATAGGTAGGGCCTGCACCACAGACTTCAACAGAGTAACTCTACTAGTTGTAGATAGCCATCTATAGGTCCAATGACAAACCAACCCACATAATTTATCAATCACATCTTGCCAGAAACGCCAGGGGAGTGGGAGCACATCCAAAGGGATACCGAGATAGATAAAGGGAAGCTTCCCCACCTGAAACCTTAGGATCCTGGCAATACGTTGTTGGATAGCCATGGGGGTATTAAAAAAATAAATACGAGACTTACTTTCATTAATGCTTTGGCTTGATGCAGCCAAATAACAATCCAACGTCTGTCGAAAAGAAACCGCCTCCGCCACCTTAGCAACACCCATCAATGCCGAATTGTCCACAAATTGAAGATGGGTTTGTGGAGGTAAAGAGTTACTCCGTTTCCAGCCTTGAATGAGCCCATTCGTAACTCTAGACTTAATGAATCTCCCCAAACCTTCAGCCATCAGGATGAACAAATAAGGGGATAAGGGATCCCCCTGCCGAAGACCTCTAGACGCACCAAACGGATCAGAGGCCTCCCCATTTATGAGAACGGAAAATGAGGGCGTCGTCACACAGCTCATGACCCATTCAATCCATTCCCCATTGAACCCAAACGCACCAAGAATTTTGGTGAGAAAACCCCATTTAGCTCTATCATACGCCTTAGCCATGTCCAACTTTATAAACATTTTCCTTTGAAGAGGCCATGGAGTGAATAGTCTCAGCCTCAATAACTACACCATCCAAAATCTGTCTACTCGCCACAAACCCCCCTTGTTCCTCCGAGATTAGCTTATCCAGCCAAGGCTTCAGACGCTCAACAATAAGCTTTGTAATGATTTTATAAACCACATTACACAAGGGGATAGGTAGAAAAAGGTCTAGAGAATCAACACCCTCACGTTTTGGGATAAGATCAAGAAACGTGGCATTCATGGCCCTCAACATTTGCTTATTCCTTAAAGATTCCTGCACTACCTCTAACAAATCAAGATTGATCACCTCCCAAAAATCTTGGAAGAACTCCGCCGGAAACCCATCAGGACAAGGAGCCTTCCCTTTTTTTAACTGAAACACCACCTCCTCCAACTCCTTCAAAGAAATAGGCTTAAGCAGAGAGGTGTTCATATCCCTAGTCACCAAAGGAGGAATGCGAGCCAATATAGAAGCCTCTTCCTCGCAAGCTGGCACGGCATCATCGGAAAAGAGGCCAGAGAAAAAGCGGATTGCCTCCCTAGAAATCTCCAACGAGGAGGCAAGAATTGAACCCTCAGGTGAGCGAAGAGAAGATATAATGTTACCCTATCTTCGAGCCTTCACTGAAAGAAGGAGGTATTCCTATCCCCTTCCTAAAGCCAGTCAACATGAGCCTTCTGTTTTCAAAAAATTTCCTCCCGAAGCTCCCATTCCTCCAAGTTTTTAATTGCATCCTCCTCTAACTTACTCAAATCTGCATCAAGCCCCTGATCCCGAATCAGTCGGGTAATAGAGTCCAAATGCTCTTGGGCAGCCCTTTTCTTTTGGAACACATTGCCAAACTGGTACTTATTTCAATGTTTTAACTTATACTTCTCATATTGAAGCCTTTTCACAAACAAGTACATAGCTGTGCCAAAAGCTGGTCGTCCTTCAATCCACCATCTAGAAACCATGTCAAGAAGGTTCCCCTCCCTGAGCCACATAAGCTGAAATTTAAAAGTTTGTTTCCTAGGCCCACCCGCCAAACGAGTAGAGAATTTAATCGACCGATGATCTGATCCCCGCCAATCTAGTATTTTAGAACTTGATAACTACTTGTCACCAATCCAAAAACTGGAAACAAGAAACCTGTCTAACCTTTTAGAGATGGCTTCATCTCCAAGCCTCCTATTATTCCAAGTAAACATGCCATTCAAGGGCTTAATATCCACCAGCCGAAACGGAGCCGAATTTTCCCTAAGAAGATCAGAAGAGGGGTCCAAACGAGGCACTCCCCCCCTTTTCTCCTCAAGAGAAGCAATTGCATTGAAGTCACCTGCCATAATCCAGGGAAGGAAGGAGTCCAACGATTGTAAAAAAATGATATGAGACCACAAGAGAATCTTACCAAGGATATCCGTCGGAGCATAGATGTTAGAAAGAAAGACTCTTTCCCCCGTCTCCAAGCTAATCGCTACAAGAGAAATGGAGAATCTACTAGAGAACCACCAAACAGGAGAAATTTGTTGAGGATTCTAGAAGTAGGCAAGACTTCCAGAGCTCCCATGCGCACCCACACACTGACATAAACCTCTATTCCAAATCTTAGAAGCACTCTACAACATACTATCCACAGATAATTTCGTCTCCTAAAGGAAAACCAAATCCGGAGAATTAGCACGGATCAAGTCCCGAATAGCCTTTTGTCTAGGGATGCTATTCATACCCTTCACATTCCAAGAAAGCACTATCATCGTGAGGGGTGAGAGAAATGAGTGTCCAAAGTCTTCACCGACCTAGATTCAACCAAAGTCTCACCAACCAATTTAACTTTCTCCTGATCCTTCTTCCTACCCACCTTTTGGGACTTCTCAGGAGTAGTCTTTTTTAAGGGCCTTTTGGTGCACTCCCAGAATGGGGGAAGAAGCAAAAGCTTTACTCTTTCCAAAATCCCCAAAACTTGAGCCTCCAACCAAGCAAGCACCAACCGCAACAGAGACCAAAGAAGTACCAGCCGACACACAAGGGTCTCCAATCCCAGCCTCAGGAGAGGGAGCTAAAGAATCCTTCCCTTCCCCAGGAGTCTCCATAGGGCCAAGAGCCGAAGATGTAACCGTCAAAGGCTCAAGATTATTAGCAGTAAAGGGGGGAGCCTCCACATGCATAGTAGGAGATATTCCCTCCTCATGAACTAAGTCATCCAGCGCCTCAACCCTGTTAAACAACCCCTCCTCGCGGCGATCTCGAAAAGTCCTCTTCTGACCGCGACCTTTGTTTCGAGACCTAACAAGAACAAAGCCATCTTTATCCGGAATCACTCCTTGCATGGGCCCTTTGCCCTTTTCGGGTCCTGGATTTGATGGAGCCACCTCCATACTTGAGCTACCCACACCAGAAGCACGCAGACACCTCCTCTGAAGATGTCCATATTCACGGCATAAATGACATCTAAACGACAAAGTTTCATAATCTAACGGCTGAGTCTAAGAACTAGACCCCATTGTCAGCTCAATAGAATCAGGCAAAGTTGACTCAAATCAATCTCCACACAAACACGTGCATAGGAAAAAATCCGTTTCTCCAAGGTCCGTTGAGAAGGACCAATCGGTTTTACCAACGCCATGGCAATGGACTGCAGAATATCTCTCCTCCAACACTCCAGCGACAATCGAGGAAAATGAACCCAAACCGAAACCTTGGATGGCAACTCCTTCGCTGAGTTAAAACCTGCTTGCCAAGGTTTAATGAATAGACCCACTTGGTTATAAAAGTACGAGCCTCCCTCAAACACCTTATTTTTGTCCGAAATGCATGAAAAGTCCACCAAGAAGAAATTATTGGCAGTTAATAGAACCTCGAAGTCCCCCTCCAAGTTCCATGTCCTCCGAATCCAAGGTTCAAGGAAAGGGAGAGAGACCCTCATCCCCCAAAACTTGCAAATTAAAACATGTTTACTGAAGTACTCTAAATCCTTTGCAACCGCTTCCTTCTGAATCACCACTATAGGACGCACTTGAGCTCTTTCCAAGCATCCATTGACTTTTTGCACTTTAAACGAACCAATCTTGGACAATCCCATTCGGGAGGAAGCCAAAGAAGGAACCTCATCGTTTGCCTCTGCCACTGCAGTGTCCCCCGGATGCTCAACTATTGTGTAAGCTCCTTGGTAGCATGATGATGTGATTCAGTTATTCAAAAATGGATCAGAGCTTTTTCATAGAGCTTCCTTGAATTCTTGGAAGGATGGTGGATTTGTAGATTTTCAGGTGAAAATATGAATGTCCAAGATTGATTTAATCAATTAGGAGGGCTAAAGATTTGATTTAGAGTTAACTAGTTTGATTGGCTAGTTAACTCGATTGATTAGTCAACTAACCTGATTGATTAGTCAACTTACCTGCTTGATCAGTCAATTGACTTGATTGATCAGTCAACTAACTTGATTGTTCAGTCAACCAACTTGATTGTTCAAACTTCAGTTAACTAATTTGATTGTTCAGTCAACTAATTTGATATTTTAGTCAACTAATTTGATTGATGAGTGAAATGTTCATGAGTCTAATTTGGATAATTTATTTATTTGTATTGGATATATTTGCATAGATTAACTAGGAGCTGATTAACTAATTAACAATCATTAGTCAATTAATTAGACTTTTGGGTGATATAAGGAGGAATGAGATTAATTAATTAATACAATGTAATCACTTAATCGACAAGGAAAATTAACATGAAGCTGATAAATTGGTGGCATGAGGAGATGATAAGCACAATAGAATTAGTTGATTGACAAATGATGATAGAATTGATTGGTTAGAACAATGGAGTTAGTTGAGAGCATGATACTAGGGAAGATTAAAATGGGATGATTGCAACAAAGTTAAAGTGGTGAAATGGGTAGCTCATAACTCTATATTTCATATTCTTGTATGAATTAGATCAGCCAAAAATATGTTAGTGCTTTTAATAAATGGACATCGAAATTCTTCAAACCTTGCAAACATCAATGCTAATTTTTGTATTTTCCTCAAAAAATTTCTTGGATGTCATTTGTTTCCATCCACTGATTAAATTGGAAAGTGTGGTGAACTCTTTTATGTTCTTAGGTCCTTCAAAATTTGCAAATGTGATGCATACTAACCTTAGATGCTTATCTTGGAATGTATATGTTTTGTCTTAAACTAAAAATATTGATCAACTATTATACAATGTGAGATTCGTCAATTTTCAATCAGCACTAATTCTAATTTCTATATACTCCTCAAATGTTAGATTGGAAGTACACAATTTTAATTTATGTTTTTAAAATGGAAATATTTATCAATAATTTTACAGTATTTGTTTATCATGCCTTAACAACTCTCCCCTCTCTAGTAATCTGAATGTTAATGAACCATATGGAATTATTTAAACTGCACTCTGGATTTAGTGTCTTAAGGAATATATTGTTGTTGTTAGCTTTGATAAAGTAGAGAAAATAAAATGTTCAGGCCATATGCACATGTGTCTTGGATTCTCTGTTGGATTCTTGACTTTTAACCAATAACATGGGTGTGACTCTGAAATATTGATAACCACAAAAAATATCAGAGGGACTTGAAGATTAATAGCTGAAATTTTAGTTTATATGAGTAATGGTAGCTAGACTTGGACTTGAATATCAAACTTGAAAATTGACTTGAATTTGGATGCAGATCAAACTTGGGAGCTAGACTATATAAGTGATTTGGGAAATAAAAGTTCTGATGGCTTTAAGTTGGATACCATTAGTGTGAAAAAATTAATAACTGAAATATCAGTGAACAATCAAGATTAATGGATGATATTTTAAAGTATATGACATAAGAATGCATTGGAGTCATAGCAGCATCACTGTGACTCAGCATGTTGACTCTGGCTTGGACCAAGCATGGCACTTGTAAGAGACTTAGAAAAATTAAAAAAAATTACATACAGGAAATATTACAAAAAATGTTTTTTTGGCCATTCTTCAAGAGTTTTAACTTCCAAAATGTCCAAATACAAACACCTTTATTCCAATACATATACTAAATATCAAAATGTAATTGAATGACACAAATTCACGTTAAGAAGATTCCATTGGTTTTGCATTGGAAATTTTCAAAACAGAGTAACCAGTCCAAAATTCATTGATTATGATATCAATACCATGAAAGACATAAATGAAAGAAAACTAACATGTAAGAGAGGAGCCATTGGACCCAATGCCTGGGGTCACACCTTGGGAATGGCCACTGGTGCACTGGACGTTTTTTCCCTCTCTCTCTCTCACCTCTCCCTCTCCCTCTCTATGTTCATAACTATCTCTTCTTGAGATTGGTTACAACTTCAGAAAAAATGCCCAAACAATTTTCAGCAGTTGTAAGCTCATGCTCATTCACAAATTCATCAATAATGCTAACATATCTGATTTGTTCACTCAAAGCTAGTTGTCTGTTCATGATGACTAGATATGGTGAAATGAGAAATAAAAAGCATTTTACCCAATCTACTGAATTTTGGAGGTGCATTTGAGTTCTTTTGGATTCAACTGAATAGGCTTTTTTTGTATCAACATCTTGGATTGATCCAAGACGTTGATACAAAAAAGCCTACATGGTTGAATCTAAAAGCACTCAAATACACCTTCATATGTGATGTGAGATGTTGATACATAAAAACCTAAACAGTTGAATCCAAAAGCACTCAAATACGCCTTCATGTGTGATCTGAGATGTTGATACAAAAAAATCTTAACAGTTGAATCCAAAAGCACTCAAATAGTCCTTCATGGACTGGAAAAATCATGTCTACAATTTTTTGATGTTTTAAAATTAATTGAATCTTTTACTTGGACTTGGACTTGGTTCTTGTGGTGTCACTTGGACCTCAGACTTGTGTGTTTTAAAGTTTTACGAATACTGGAAGAGTTCTGCTACTATTATCGGAGTTGATGTTTAAAAAAAGAAGTCATTTGGTAAATGCAGAACTTTTCATTCTCTTTACAAGCAAGTTCCTGCCTACAATGAGGGTTTGTCAGCTGTTATATTTAACAAGATTGAACATTTGACTACCAGAGGCCCATACAAACCAATCTCTGACATTGTTATTGATACTACTGCCAGTGTTGAGTCTTTCTAGTATGGCACACATTACAGTTGATTGAAAATGTCATTGATTTTTTTTCTTGTTTAGGTCCCAAAGATGGAAACCCTCATCCCATTCATTTCAATGAGTGTGGATGTGCCTATTTCTGCAAACAAGTATCTGTAACTATGTATTCATTTCTTACATTCTAGGTACACATTCAACTTCTTAGAAGATCAGCAATCTTAGTAATTGTTGGGCAAGTGGGTTCAGTTTTGGGACCTGAAGTTTTTTAAAATACCTTTAGATGCTAGATATTCTTGTACTATACCTATAAGCAGGTTGTTGATTTAGTACCATGTTCTGTTGGTAGATTTTGTACAGGATTTTATAATCTGCATCCCTTGGAATAGACATGCCCACATCAAGTCAATTGAAGAATAGGTTTCAAGTACCAAGCTCTTGTAGAGAGTTTTTTCATCTCACAATTTTCTGCTACTTATTGATCACTCTTAAAGCCAACTGAAAGGACACACTCTAACTTGGGTATTGATATCAATTGTTATCTGGCATGAATGTTCCCGGGGGTCATTTATTCTAGTACTACAATGATGTTTAACACATTTGACTATTTTTCTTGTACCAATGATATGTTGATGTTATCTGATTAAACATTATATAATGATTGATGCAACAAATGATGTTATGCTATTGAGTCAAATTTAATGTGTTTTCTCTGTTATGAATCAACTCTCCAATCTATATGTTGGTCTTATTTGGTTAAGCGTCATTTAATGATCGGTGCAACAAATGATTCTACACTATTAATTCAAATTTAATGTACTGTCTCTCTTATGAATCATCTGGTTATATAAGAATGCCATGTTGATTTAATGCTACCATTGTCTTTCATGATAAGACATTTATAGTTGTTTGCATGGGACCTTATCTTGATTGATTATCAAATGCTAAAACAATGGGAGAATCTTAGGAATCTTTCTGAATTTTAAATCATGTACGATCAATAGGTTCTTGCAACTTACCAATTTGTCCATGTTGTGAAATGGAAGGGTGATATTTAGGAGCAACTACCACGGACAATAGAAAATTCTGGGTTGGTCTATGGAAAACGTAAGTATGACTTAAGGGTATCCATATGTATTTCAGCTGAAGGAGAGTAAAAATAAACTTGATCACAATTGGAATTCTACTTGAAGAATGGCATATTGCATGCACAATATTGAATTTTCAACTAAATGCATATTACCAAGACGATTGGAACCTGGTCTTTAAACCCTCTCAAAAGGTGTAGGTTGTGTTTCTGTGTACGTGGATAGAAGATTTGCTTTTAAAAAAGACGTTTTTAGCACACAATCATTTATTCTAGCAGGTAATTCTTTGAGCGACAGCTAGAAGTTAATAATGCATTTCTAATGTTTTATTTTCAGTTTTTGAGATTTTGAAAGACAGTTGTACATTCTGTTAGTAAAAGACAGAGCTCTGTCATTAGCCTGATCATGAGAGGATTTCTGATTTATTGACTATTGGTTTGGTCAATACTTTTGGTTTTATTATATTTCTATCTTCATTTCTACATAAACGTTGACATGATATTTGTATTAATTATTGAACTCATATTTTTTAGTGTAATCCTTTTACATGTGCAGGTCATTGCTTAACCACTGTTTCATCAGTTTTTCTTTTTCTTTTTAAGTTTTAAAGCATTTGAATTCATACCTTTTTTTTTCTGCTTCATTTTTTGAGATATCAAAATGACGCCCATTCAGTTAGTAAGGAATATACCTTTGTTCTTAGGCTGATTGTAAGAGGAATTTATTGGTTATTTGATTTCACCAATAATTTGAAGCTTTGTAATGCCCATCCTCACTCCTACATAAACAATGACAACATATTTGAATTACCTCACATTTTCTGATGTAGTCCTTTTATATGTGCAGGTCATTGCTTTGCCACTGCCGCATAGGCCTTTGTTTCCAGGTTTCTATATGCCAATTTATGTGAAGGTATTTAACATGTACCTTGTATAAATTAAAGCAAGAATTGTTTTTGATATATGAGAAAAATATTTGTCATTGTGCTGTAGTTGCACATTAATTTTATCTTGTTTGCATTTTGGTACAGTTCTCATAAAATGATAGAAGCTGGATAGAATGCCACTGTATAAAATAACTTTAGATTTAAAGACATGATATATTTAACATCCTCAAGATAGAGAAGGCCTACAACACATAACGCTGAACTTGCCACTGGTTTTGGTCTTGAAGAGAGAGAGGATGCTGACATGTCAACCTAGAGACTTGCACCCCAAAACTTACTTCCATGTTGGCATAGGAAGTAGTCGAAGGAACTCTAATTCTCTATCTAAACTGTCCTAAGGAAATGCCTAAGTTTAGTTTGGGCTAAATACAAACTACAATGAATAAAGCACAGAATAATAAAGCAGTGAACAAATTAAAGACTGGAGATGAGACTAAATGAAATATGGTTGTCAAAACCATGATTGATACTTTCTTGTGATGCACCATAAGTTTGTTCAAAACTTAAATAGGATGTTATATGGAGAAGATTATGTGCTTATGGGGATGCTATCTCTTTCCTGCAAACAAGGAAGATGCATCTGTCCAAGCGTGCAAATTAAGTTTAATGTTTGGAGAGCAAGTGTGGAAGTTAGTAGTTGATCTTGTGAAGAATCTCTTATCGCTCACTGCTATAGTTTTGGAAGCGCACATAAGAACAAACTCACATTACAAATTGGAAGTGTACATAAGAACAAAATCACCTTATATGTCTCAGCAACTACTTGGCAAGCCAAAATGGAGAGTCAGCTTAGTAAAAAATTGGGACAGAGCAAAACTCAACATGTAAAAAACCACAAAACTTGCAAAATTTGATGAAAATTAGGCATAGTGCTTGGCATAAACTGAGATTAAACAAAATGGAATTGCACAAACACTCATCTTAAACTCAAACTCATACTAAATTCAATTTCATCAGTTCCATGAATGTTCAACGTGGACTAGTTCTTTGATTCGTTTAATGCAAGAATAATTCTAGTAGGATCAAAAGTTCAATGTTATAATGATGTGATTGACTCCCCACATTCAAGCTTGGCCCAATGTAAGTGAATTGATGCTTCTTGAAAACAAGGAAATAATGCCCTTGGACAGCAGTAAACTTATTAGGCTAAGGAAGCAGGTATAGGCTAGAGGCCTTCATCATGGCTCCATTACCAAAAGGGGGACATGACAAAAAACTGTTCGACTCTTGAGGTAATGTTTCTTCCGTTCCAGGGGGATCTCCTATTCTTCTACATGTCAATAATCTAATTGATTCCTGTTTCCAATATTGGAACTCTATATGGCAAGCATCTTTGAGCCTTTAAGATTGCTTATAAGATGGAGCAAAAAGTTGGACGAGGAGGTATTCCTCACATAGTTCAAGCTGGCCCTCCTAAAGATTCTATTTGGTACCATGTTTACATCAGCGAAGACTTCCAAAATAAATCCATAGTACTTATTTTTAGGCTCTTCCATATCCTCTTTAGAACTCTGGTAAGTTATCTTTACTGCTGTTGTTTCCACCTAGGCCAAACTAGGCAGTTACCCTTATCTTTTAAAGAATTTTTATTATTTTTCATTTTTGGCAAACCCTTTTGTGAATCGTTATTGCCTTGGATTGTGACCTTTCAAAAGGACATAAGTGAAACATATTTAAAGGTGTTTCACACTTTCATTTGTAGTTGATCTCTCGTTCTTGATGAGATCTTGAAGTTTGAAATGTGTAAAGTCATTATTATAAATGCTTTTGCTTAGAATTGAGTTTCTTCTCTTTCTCTTGTGCACTTCTACATATTGTTTGCATTATTTTTTCTCTATATTGCTACAAATGAATCCTTTTTCATTATTATTCCAGATAGTTTTAATGTGCATGGTGCATTGAGATCAATCTTGCAAACACATGGCAATGATCCAAAATCTTGATACATGTTCCAAATGAAGGGCTATTGTTGTTTCCTCAGGCAATATTTCTTTTGTTCCAAGGGAATTACATATTCTGTTATGTTTCATTAATCTAATTGATTTGCATTTTTAATATTGGAAGGGTGTTTATGGTACATATCTTCAAACTACTAAGATTGCTCATAAGATGGAGAAAAAAGTTGGAGGAAGAGATATTTCTCATAGCTATGGGGTGGGCCCTCCTAAAGTTTCTATTGGTACCATGTTTTCATCAATGAAGATCTCCAAAGTAAAATTGAAGCAATGACTTCTTTTTAGGCTCTCTTGTATCCCCTTTAGAACTTCGGTGAATTTGTCTTTGTTGCTATTTTTTCCACCTAGGCTAACCTAGATAGTTACCTTTCTTTTCCACAATCCATATGAAATAGTTTTTGCTGCTTCTGGATTCGATTGTGTTGGAATTTTTTCATCAATGTTTCAGATCACACTCCATGATCCATCATTAGGATAGCGAGTGATAGGATTTTCTCATCCTCTTCAACTCTCTATCTTGATGATGGATCACAGAGTGTGATCTGAAACGTTGATGAAAAAATTCCAACACAATCGAATCCAGAAGCAGCAAAAACAGTTACCTTTCTTTTCAAGGGTTTTTTATTTTTTAATCATTTTTTATCAATTTTTTTTGTGTTAGTTTCATTTCTGGCCCACCCATTAGTGGAAAATATTCACTTTGGGCTACAATTTAAAAAAAATCTTAAGTGAAACTTATATAAAGTTATTTCACTCCATTTGTAATCATTTACTCACTGTATGGATGAGGACATAAGGTCTAATGTATAAAGTTACTACAAGTGTTTTTGTCAAGAATTGGGTTTCTTTTCTTTCACTTGTACTGTGTACACTTTAATGTACTGTTTGCATTTTTTTTCTTTGTAGTGCTATACTTGAATCCTTTTTCACGAAGTCTCAGGCTCAATCCAACACAATATGGACATTGTCTTGGCCTAACACTACCATCATGCACATGCACGGGAGTTTTCTACCCAAAACATAATAACACAGTTTTATTTCAATTGAACCCATGTTATAATATAGCTTGAATTACTTATAGACAAGAAAACCATCTCTTAAAAATAACTTGCCTTTGCTACACCATAAAGTAATCATCCAAAACTATCCATAGTTTTTGTGTGGCTTTGAATATTCTACTTTCCTAAATAAACTGAACCTTATCTCTTAACCATATGATAATACTATGCATAAATTGCTGTTAACACATAAGAAATGCTACTAAACTTGACTAGAATAGATGTGCTATCTCTATATCTAGAAAATATAGTTCACTATGAACTGATTATGCAAAACAAATTTATCCAACCTCTATCTAGATGCATGGGAATTAACCTTATGCTTTATTCTATTTCAGTGTGACGCCAGTGTGTCTAATATGTTCCTTGACTGTCATGGGGATGATTAATGCTCCTTTGCCTTTCTATAATTTTTTTCAATAAAAAGGAGTTTAAAAGGGATGTCTGGGTCCACAAGTCTTCCTACACCCCTTAGGAAACTCTAATCAACTGTGCATGTAAACCCCTTGCCCACTAACACCTGCCTTGCCACAATCATTTCTGGATTTCACACTTGCAGCTGAAGAAGAGGAAGGAAATAAAAAGAGGAAGATTTGCAGTCATTTTCAGTATTGAGTATCATTTTCATTCATTATGAGGTAAAGCCACAATAACCGTGGCTGAAAATAGGTGCTGTTTTTTAATTTGTTCTCATTTTTTTTGTTTTTGTCAAAGACCTTAAGGGTTATTTTTGCAGTTTTTTTAAAAGTTTGCTGACATTTTTTTTGGCAAATAAAATTGAGTGGCAGTGATGAGTCTGAGGAAGTGAATGTGAACATAAATGAACTGAGTATTGAGGGTTCTTTTGAAAACACAAATGTTGTACCAAATCCTTTTGCATGCCTTTCAACCATAGTTGGCTCACTCGCCAAAAACTCGCGAGTTTTTCAAAAACTCGCGAGTTTTTTTGCCAAACGAGTATTTGCAAGTTTTACTCGCCAAAAAGTACGGCCGTACTTTTCACAAAAACTCGCCTAAAAACTCGCCGTTTATTTGCAAAAACTCGGAGAGTTTTTTTTAAAAACTCGGCTGCTCAGCAGAAAAAGACCCCCGTTGTCAGAATAAAGGCAATTTTCATTCATTTTTTGCCTCCACCAGTTGCTTTGTCTCTTCCTTAGCAAAAACACTTTCCCATGAAGGTTTTTGTGGTTTTGGAGGTCTTAATTTGGGCTTGGTGGCGGGGGCTCCGCCCCTCGACCCCGCCCTGTATCGCGACAGGGCGCGCGCGCCCGGACCTGCGAGCCCCTCGACCCGCTGGAGGCGTTGCCCCCAGACCCCCCCCTCAAGGGCGTTGCCCCCATGAGAGCGCCCCTCACCCGGTTGGGCATTGCCCCAACCCTGGGCCCTCGACCGTTAGGCGTTGCCAAACCCTTCCATGGGCGCCCTCAACCCGGTAGGGCCCACGGACTCGACCCGTAAGGCGCCCCCTCGACCCGTAGAGGCGTTGCCCCCGCGAAACTCAACCCTGAGGCGTGCCCCTAAACCCCATTAAAGCGCCTCGACCCCCGACCCCCCGAGGCGCTGCCCCTCAACCCGCTAGGTTGCCCCAAACCCCCACAAGGGGTGCTACCCCTTGACCCCATTAGGGTCATTGCCCTCAAAATCAAATTGAATTCATTTGGTTTTCTAGGTACTCTCCAAGTCCAAGTTTCCAAGTTTTCCTACAAGTCTTCATCTATAATATCATCTAGTTCTACCTCTCCCCTAGTTTTCACTAGACATGGGAAGAGGAAGATATAAATTTGTAAAATATATTAATATAGTATTTACTTTCAGTTTTACAATAACAATTTGCTATTTTCATTTTGTTTCAGACTATTATCATATCAGCGCATTGAGCATTCCACATGAGGATGCCATTTTGTATCCAATTTCTTTCAAATCAATCAAATACAACTTGTTTCTTATATGTACTCATTTATTGACTCATTGGATGCATCTTATCTTTGAATTTTGCAAAAAAAATGCGTTTTTAGTGAAGTTTAAGCAATTTTTTAACTTGCCGAGTTTTTTGCCGAGTTTTTTCCGAGTTTTTGCCGAGTTTTTGCCGAGCCGAGTTTTTCGGGCTTGCCGAGTACTTGAAAATGCCGAGTTTTCCAACTATGCTTTCAACATTTGGCAATATATATGGAGAGGGCCCATTCAAACTCATGAAAGCGCTGTTGCAAAATGTAAACGTTTTGGACAATAATAAGTCCAAAAATTCAGGGGGAAGGCTATGTCATGTATGTAATATTAATTTTCCTGGGGGTGACACTAGGGTGAATCATTTATTAGGTGCGACTGGAAACAGTTTAGGGTTTGTGACAAAGCAACCTTGGAAGAGAGGGCAAAAATGGCTTAGGTTGGTCAGGGAGGGGGGAGGCAAATCTAGGGGTCTCTCTACAATCTATGCTAGAGGTCCCAATATGTCATCTGCGATAAGCAGTGTAGTTACAAGGCTCAGACTTGACATAGACTCAGCAGGCTGATTTTAAATGCAAACTGGGACTTGGCACCTAGACTGAGTGTAGAGAAGGCTGTTGAAGTTTTTAGTCATTGATGTCAAACTTGTTCAGATTGATGAAGGTTCACTAAAAGTAAGTCATGCTAATGCCAAGTCAGTTGGAGTTGCCATGTCATCTATGTGCCAAGTTATCATGCCTTGTCAGCAAATTGGAAAGTCTTTTGTTTGCTGCATTAGTTTTCAGAACCTGTGTGCATGAATATCAAAGGTGAAAATGATTTTCTAATAAATATTCGAGCTGAGTAAGCCTTAAGAGGTTGATGGGTGCGATACTAATGTGAAAGTCAGGATTAGTGATTACTCTTTTTTAGGATGTCAGTTTTAATTACTGACAACTTCCACTTGGTCTTGGCAGCTAAAATAAAGGAAATTGCATTCTTCAGTTTACTCCAAGTGCTGTTTTTAGTAGACAATAATTTATGCAATGATTTTAGTGAACTGCATAATTTTTGGTGATTGAAAAAATATGGTTTTAATTTCTGACGAATTTCCCAGCTGAGGTGGTTTCTTTCAAATATAATATTTTCAGAGTTTGGTGTGCAGCAGCAAAAAATTTGGGGGTGTTTAAGATTTCTTCAGACCATCTATTTTGGAGGACAGCTGATTCTGTTCACCATAATTTTTGGCATTCAGGTGTTTGCAGAATCACTGGAGTTCATGGTTCAAATTTTGGAGAGGGTGTTTTTTATGCAGTTTTTGTGAGCTTGATTTGGGGGATGAAAAATTCGATGTTCTTTTGTGCTTGATAGAATTTTTTCTGAACTGGTTACATTGCAATATTTAGTTTTTCTGAGTCTATCTATGAAAGTCAAGGATACATGGGTGTCTACAGCAGTAAGACGTGATGGTGAAAATGCTGTTTCAGTTTGAGTAGTTTTTGTGTAGGTGTTTCTTCGAGGTTGGTGCCTTTGCTTGTAAAGAGTTGGTGCTCTGAATTTGTTCTGTGAGTTGGTGCTCACTCATTGTAACTTGGGTTGGTGCCCAATCTGTTAGTAAAAGAATTTGTTGAACCGTGGTTTTCTACCCGAAAGTGTTTTCCACATGATAAATTTTGGTGTCTTTGTCTTTATGCTTTTCTTTTCTCTAAGTTTCAATTTTAAGGGTTAAAATTTCTCTATGGTTTTCAAATACTGATTCACTGCCCCCCTCTCAGTATTTGCTGTGTGATCTTCAAATGGTATCAGAGCCGGTACCCTCTGCAAAAGCTTAAAAGCTTGAAGGTTGTTTCTGTGTGATCACAAAATGAATGCTCTAGAAGGATTAGCAATGAATAGAGCTCCTCTTTTTAATGGTACCAATTATGCTTTTTGGTGTGTTATAATGCTAACATACTTGATGTGTCAAGGGTTTGATTTTTGGAACAGCGTTGTGTCTAGTTACACACCTCCTCAGAAGCCACCATCTTCTGCTGATGAAAAGAGAGCATTTGAATGCAACGCAAAGGCTATGAATGCTATTTTGTGTGGATTATCAGAATCAGAATTTGTGGAAGTCATGCACTGCGATAGTGCTCAAGCAATGTGGGATAAGCTTAAAAATGCCTACGAAGGAGATGAAAAAGTGAAAAAAGCCAAGCTTCAGACTTACCGGATGCAATTTAAGAGTTTGAAAATGAATGAGGAAGAGAATGTGGCTGCTTATTTTCTGAGGGTGGACAAAGTTGTAAACTCTCTTAAGGGTCTCGGTGAAAAGCTTGAAGATAGTGTTGTCATTCAAAAGATCTTAAGGTCTTTGCCCTTAAGATTTAATGCAAAAATTTCTGCTATTGAAGAGATAGCCGACCTCGACAAAATGTCTATTGATAAACTTCATGGTATTTTGACAGCTTATGAAATGAGAACGATTCCTGAATCTTCATCCAAGAAAGAGACAGCTTTCAAAGCATCTAAGAAAGGCAAACAAAAAGAAAAAGTTTCAAGTGACAGTTCGTATGATGATTCTCTTTTAGAAGAAGCGTTGTTCATGAGAAGGTCGAAGAAGGACTCCGGTAAATACAAGAAGAAAAAGACTCTCAAGTGTTTTAACTATGGAAAGGAAGGACACTTTTCTGCTAAATGTCCATTTGTTGATGACATTAGTCATGAAAAGAAATCTAAATACAACAATACAAGAAGTATAATGGAAAAGAAAAGAAGACTCTAAAATCCAAAAGGAGTCTATATTCAAAAGAAGAAAGTGATTCATCAGAAGGAAGTGATGAAGAATCTCAGAGTGAAGAAATTCTATTTATGGCAGAAGCACCTTCTGAAAATCAGATTCAAGAGAATGAAGAAAATGCTGATGAAGAAGAAGAAGGAGTTGATTATGAGTTAGAATTGATTGTTGCCTTGGATGAAATCAAGAAATTAAAGAAGAAAAATCAAAATTTGAAGCTGCTGCTCCAAGAAGAGAGTGAAGACAAAAAGAAGATATCTCAAGCACTTGAGGATGCTGAGAAAATGGTAATTGATTGGAAAGTGCAGAATGAAGAGGCAAAGAAAATTCAAGAAGACCTGAAAAATCAGATCAAGCTAAAAGAAGTTAATTGTGAGAAACTTGAAGCAGAGATTGTTTCTCTCAAAAGGTTTGAAAAATATTGAACACTGTTGAACCATGAAAATATAAATAAAAAAGGTTCTCTATCCTTGGATGATCTCTTAGCCTCTCAAAAACAGTCCTCAGATAAGGGTGGAGTTGGTTTTGAAGGAGGTCAAAGCTCAAAATCTTCAAAAGTAGAACAACAGGTTTCTAACGAAGAGAGCTCAAGAAATTCTTCTACAAAAATCAGAAATAATGGTTTTAGACAGCCTTTCAGTGCTAGACAAGCACACTTAACCAGGTTTAATTATTCATTCTTTCATGGTTACTGTTTTGCTTGTAACTATTTTGGACACAAAGCTGAAAATTGTAGGGTGTCTTTTAGAAATAATTTCAGATTTCCAAACAAGAACTCTTTTGCTCCTTTAAGGGACTATAATTATGTTTGCTTTAAATGTAATAACTTTGAACATAGTGCAAGGTTTTGTAAGAGTGACAGGGCAGATCATCCAAAGAAAGATATTAAGAGCAAGGTAAAGGAGAATACCAAAGTGTGGAGAAAGAAGGAGAAACAAGTTGCAATAAACTCTTTGATTGTGCAAACAACTCTTTTTGCACAAAATGAGGACATTTGGTATGTGGATAATGGCTGCTCTAGACACATGATTGGAGATGAGAGTAAGTTCTTAACTCTTAAAAAATCAAAGGTGGTAAGGTAAGATTTGGTGGAAACTCATCTGCTAAGGTTGCTGGTAAAGGCACTCTGATGCTGAATGATGGAAAGACTAAAGTTGAGAATGTGCTGTTTGTAGAAGGCTTGAAACTTAATTTGCTTAGTGCAGTCAATTGTGTGATCAAGGTCACAATTTAACCTTCAGTTCTGATTGTTGCAAGATTAGTAAAGATGGTGTTGATATTGCTAAAGCCAATAGGGCAGCAAATAACTTATATATTCTTGATGATGGTAAAAGTGAAATTTGTTGTTTGAGTTTACTTGATGAATCTTGGTTGTGGCACAGGAGACTTGGTCATATAAATTTTGACAGCCTTGTTCAGATTAGCAAGAAGGAGGTGGTGAGAGACTTGCCAAAACTCAATAAACCATCTGATATTGTGTGCAAAGATTGTCAATTGGGTAAGCAAACTTGTAGGAGTCTCAAGACAAAAGAGTACTCAAGTTCAATGCCTCTAGAGCTGGTTCATACTGATTTGTGTGGACCAACTAGGACAGCAAGCATGCAAGGTGAGAAATACTTTATGCTCTTAATTGATGACTACTCACGTATGACTTGGGTGGCCTTTTTGAAGGAAAAATCAGAAGCTTTGGAGAAGTTCAAAGCTTTTAAAGCTTTGGTTGAAAATGAAAAGGGATTGAAAATCAAATGCTTGCGATCAGATAATGGAGGTGAGTTTACCTCTAATGATTTTGTAAGTTTTTGTGAGAATATTGGTATCAAAAGACAATTTTCAGCTGCTAGGACACCTCAACAGAATGGGATGGTTGAGAGGAAAAATAGGTTAGTTCAAGAGATGGCTCGAAGCATGATGAATGAATCTAAGGTAAGTGATTGTTTTTGGAAAGAAGCTGTTCATACAACTGTCTATATTCAGAATAGAAGTTTGGTAAGGGCAAAGCGCAACAAGTCACCATATGAATTATGGAATGGTAAGGCAGCAACTGTTAAACATTTTAAGATCTTTGGCAGCCCTTGTTATATTAAGAGAGATGAGGATAATTTAGGCAAATTTGATCCTAGAGCAGATGAGGGTATTTTTCTAGGATATTCCTCAAAAAGTAGAGCCTATAAATGTTTTAACAAGAGGTTGCATAAGATAGTTGAGAGCACTAATGTAAAAATTCATGAGATTGCTAACTCCTCCGAGAAATTGCAAAGTTGTGATGATAGCTTGTAGGATGATGAGGCTGAAAATGTTAATCAGCAAAATTCTTTGAATACACAAGTTGGGACAACAAGCAATAATGTTGGAAATGTCCCTGATGACAATCAAAATGAAGGAGTTGGCACACTTTCAGAGGGTGGTACTGCAGAAAATCATAGAAATAAAACCTCTATTAGGACCTCTCTCAAGACTACATCAAGATTTGTTGGAAAGAACCATCCTATCAATCAGATTATGCAAGAGGACAAACCTAGAGCATCAAGAAGGAATATTAATTACTATGAAGATGATGATATTTCACTGCTGTCCATGATTGAACCAAAAACCTTTGAAGAGGCAGTAGAAGATAAATCATGGGTAGCTGCTATGAAGGAAGAGTTAGATCAAATCCAAAAGAGTGAAACATGGGAACTTGTCCCAAGGCCTAAGGACAAGAATGTGATTGGCACAAAGTGGGTTTTCAGGAACAAATTGAATGAGGATGGTCAAATGGTGAGAAACAAGGCAAGGTTAGTGTGTAAGGGTTATGCTCAGGTTGAAGGTATAGATTTTGATGAAACCTTTGCACCTGTTGCTAGATTAGAGGCAATTAGAATGTTTCTAGCTTTTGCCTCCTTTAAAGGTTTTAAAGTTTTTCAAATGGATGTTAAATCTGCTTTTTTAAATGGTGATTTAAATGAAGAGGTTTATGTAGAACAGCCAGATGGTTTTATTTTGTCAGAGAATCAAGATTATGTGTGCAAACTGAAAAAGGCATCGTATGGCCTAAAACAAGCACCACGTGCTTGGTATGACAGACTTAATAGTTATTTGCTACAGCAAGGGTTCAAAAGAGGTATTGCAAACAACAACTTGTATATCAAAGAGGAAGGTAAAAATATGTTGATTGTAGTTGTTTATGTTGATGATCTGATTTTTGGTAGTGATTGTGAACAAATGTGTAAGGTTTTTGCTACCAACATGAAGATGGAATTTGAAATGTCTATGTTGGGGGAGTTATCTTTTTTCTTTGGGCTACAACTTCTTCAATCTATGGAAGGTATCTTTATTTTCCAAACTAAATACATCAGAGAGATGCTGAAAAGGTTTAAAATGGGAGATTGTACTCTTGTAAGTACTCCAATGGTTACAGGCTAAGTCACAATGTTCGAATTCAAATTCGAGTTCGGCAACATTGAAATTCAGATGAAGTTCGGCAAGGAAAAAATTCGAAAAGTAAAAAATTCGGATTAAATTCGCCTTATTAAATTTTTTTAATTTTTTAAAATATAAGTAATCTCTTTTAAATATAAATTAATTTTTTTTAAATATAAAGTATTTTTTTAAATATAAGGTATTTTAAAAAAAATATAAGTAATATATATGTACACACTTGTCTTATTTTTATTTTTATTTTCCCATTCAATTAATAAATTTATTTTATGATAAAATCATAGTGTGAACAACATAACAAATTTGTATTTATTTAATTACAACTATAACATGTTACGCCATATTATATTAATAATATAATTTAGGGTCTTTATCGATTTCTTAAAAACATAATGATCGATTTACTCATGTTATACATATAATAATAAATTAGGTCTTTAATGAACTGTCTAAGTCTAAGTCTCGACCCTAATTTTTTTTCTGAAGGGCGATGGATACAACAGTGACAAAATGGAGGTGATTCAAACGGAGAAACTTGACGGTGTGGAAAAATGAGGCGGAAATCTGTTTAGGAAAATAATACAATCACTACTGCTGTGACTAGATTGTTCGACTTCCAGACTGTTTGGCGATTGCTCTTGACCAGACTGTTCGGCAATCAAACCCAGAAACTCGTTGTCTGGTGTTCAGAGTGATGCAAGTAGACTTTTTATAGAGAAATGAAATAGGAAACCCTTAAAAATCTATTCGAAAACCCTAATAAAAATTTAAAAACAATATAATTTAGTGAACAAAATTTTATGGCTGTATCGTACGAATAAAATGACGAATTTAAACGAATTTTTTATTAATATTTGAAATTCGGCGAAATTTGAATTTCATGGATGAAATTTGCCGAATACTATGACACAGGTTACAAGCTGCAAACTTAGTAAATATGATGAGTCTTCAGATGCCCATCAAATACTTTACAGGTCTATGATAGGAAGTTAGTTGTATGTAACGACCACTAGACTTGATATAATGCAAGTTGTAGGCTATGTTGCAAGGTTTCAGGCTGCCCCTAAGGAAACACATGTTCATGCAGTTAAAAGAATTTTCAAATACCTCAAAGGTACTATGGAATATGGTCTTTGGTATCCTAGTGGAAAAGATTTCACATTAACAACTTTTACAGATGTACATTGGGGTGGCTCTGTTGATGATAGGAAGAGCACGAATGGAGGTGCTTTCTTCCTTGGGAAGTGTTTAGTTTCATGGCATAGTAAAAAGTAAGCCTCTGTTTCTATTTCAATTGCTGAAGCGGAATACATAGCAGTGATGGCTTGCTGGACACCTGTACTTTGGATGAAGCAGACCTTGAAAGACTTCAAGGTTGATTTTAGTCATCCCATTTCTATTTTTGTGACAACACGAGTGCTATCAACATATCTAAAAATCCTGTTTTGCACTCTAGAACTAAGCACATTCTGATCAATTATCATTTCTTGCATGAACAAGTCAGTGATCTGCAGGTAAAGCTTGAATATGTTTCAAGTAAAGGATCAACTTGCAGATGTTTTTACTAAGCCCTTGCCTAGAGATACTTTTGAAAGGCTAAGACAACAGTTAGGAGTGGTTTCACTCCATCATTGAAGGGTTGTATTACTCAGGGGGAGTATTCATCGTATTATTCTATGTCTCTCTTTTGTGTTTGCAGACTTCATAATTGTTTTTGTATCAGTTTCAGTTACCTTTGCTGGTTTGGCTTAGTCATTGATGTCAAAGGGGGAGTAGGTTTTTAGGGGGAGAATCTTTATTCCTTTAGTTTCTGATGGAGTTGTTGTTGCCATTAATGAAAAAAAGGGGGAGATTGTTGAAGTTTTTAGTGATTGATGTCAAACTTGTTCAGATTGATGAAGGTTCACTAAAAGTAAGTCATGCTAATGCCAAGTCAGTTGGAGTTGCCATGTCATCTATGTGCCAAGTTATCATGCCTTGTCGGCAAATTGGAAAGTCTTTTGTTTGCTGCATTAGTTTTCAGAACCTGTGTGCGTGAATATCAAAGGCGAAAATGATTTTCTAATAAATGTTTGAGCTGAGTAAGCGTTAGAGGTTGATGGGTGCGATAGTAATGTGAAAGTCAGGATTAGTGATTACTCTTTTTTAGGATGTCAGTTTTAATTACTGACAACTTCCACTTGGTCTTGGCAGCTAAAATAAAGGAAATTGCATTCTTCAGTTTACTCCAAGTGCTGTTTTTAGTAGACAATAATTTATGCAATGATTTTAGTGAACTGCATAATTTTTGGTGATTGAAAAAATATGGTTTTAATTTCTGACGAATTTCCTAGCTGAGGTGGTTTCTTTCAAAAATAATATTTTCAGAGTTTGGTGTGCATCAACAAAAAATTTGGGGGTGTTTGAGATTTCGTCAGACCATCTATTTTGGAGGACCGCTGATTCTGTTCACCATAATTTTTGGCATTCAGGTGTTTGCAAAATCATTGGAGTTCATGGTTCAAATTTTGGAGAGGGTGTTTTTTATGCAGTTTTTGTGAGCTTGATTTGGGGGATGAAAAATTCAATGCTCTTTTGTGCTTGATAGAATTGTTTTTGAACTAGTTACATTGCAATATTTAGTTTTTTTGAGTCTATCTATGAAAGTCAAGGATACATGGGTGTCTACAGCATTAAGACATGATGGTGAAGATGCTATTTTAGTTTGAGCAGTTTTTGTGTAGGTGTTTCTTCGAGGTTGGTGCCTCTGCTTGTAAAGAGTTGGTGCTCTGAATTTGTTCTGTGAGTTGGTGCTCACTCGTTGTAACTTGGGTTGGTGCCCAATCTGTTATTAAAAGAATTTGTTGAATCGTGGTTTTTTACCCGAAAGGGTTTTCCACGTGATAAATCTCGGTGTCTCTGTCTTTATGCTTTTCTTTTCTCTAAGTTTCAATTTTAAGGGTTAAAATTTCTCTATTGTTTTCAAATACTGATTCACACCCCCCGCTCTCAGTATTTGCTATGTGATCTTCAAAGGCAAATTGAAAAATCATGAAATATAGAGATTTAAAGGATTTAATGCCTTTTTCTATGAACCCGTCACTAAATCAACTATGAAGACATAATAAACTAATCAATTGCAAGCTACTTCGATCACATACACAATTTTACTTCGGGCAAATGAGTATAAAAGTGGATTTGAGCCGAAGGAAACGACATTTAAAAAATAAATAAATAATCTCAAGTATTTCATGTATACAAAATTCATGGATTATGATATCCATAGCATAAAAAAAAAAAACAGAAGTACAACTATGATTGAGAGGACATTTAAAAACTACACTTCTAATTATAAATTATAGAACGGTTTATTAATCTAAGATCCATAGAAAAGTATGACACTAATTGAAAACCATGGTAACAAGCTCACAATATAATAGACATTGTGCACTATTTTATGTATTGCAAACCATCTTCTAGGAACACAAACATTGGAAAGAAATGGCTGAAGAAATTATAGAAGGTGAAGGGGGGGAATCACTGCCACATGATATAATGGAAAAGATATTAGTATGCATTCATCCCCTTAAATCTATCATTTGTGCATAGTCTGTAACTCTTGGAATGCTTTCTTGGCTTTCACCAAAAGCTGGGGTGAAATACATGGCTGATGCTTTTTGATGGTAAGAAACATGAAGCATTATGCTTTGTCACACATAGATGGGGGATGATGATATAAATTTGTGAGTCGTTTCTAAATTTCAGCCGATGATTTTGCATCATGTTTTTTTTTTTTTTTTGCTTTTTAATTTTTTCCAAGTGAATGGGGCTCAATGAGTTTGGTCATCAACTCGACGAGTTTTCTACTCACTAGGACATGGTAGTGAGTTCTTGCGTCTAAACAATGTATGGTTGCCTTGAGACTTTGCTAGTTGGCTAAGTACCCAATGATTCCTATAACATTGGTTAGTCGGGGATGTTAGGGGAGTGGGTTCTAATAGAGGGAAGAGAAGGCCTCTAGTGATTGGGTTCTAATAGGGTAGTTGAATTTTCAAGCATGTGAGGATGTTGAAGACCGCATTCTTTAATATCAATGCCATCCTATTCATGTGGCACGTTCTACATATTTTAAAAATGTTGAAAAAATAACAATTGGATTCAATATTCAAAGGTGACCTTGTGGATGGAGGACATGAGACAAACATGGTTGAGTCAAGATAGTCTGCCACTATTTAATAGTGGTCTCCTGAAATTTGCTCTCTCAATTTTTTTGATTTTTTAATGAACATTTACAATATAACCAAGCACTCGTTAAGGTTAGCATAACCCAAAACGTGCATGAAAGAACTCTAACCAAGAATGTGCCCTAAAACCACTTAAGGAGGAGGGGCGGGCATATGGTCAGAAGATCCCTAGGATCTACTGAATCAAAGATTACAAAGATTACACTGAAATAGAGAGACTAAACTCTACACCAAGAATGTGCACTCAAGATCCTTTGACAGGTGATGTGCTAACATATGGTGGAGTGCTAATTGCTGAATTGAAATGAAATAGGCGGATAACCAACCAATAGGAACTTTCCACTCTACCACCAAATAGCGGGGGGAAAAGATTACAATTTAAAACACTTCTTCTGCTGCGGCAGGCATCCACTTAAGAGTGGAGATTCACCACTTGATAGTGGGTATGAAGGAGCTTACAATTCAAATTATCCTCATTGGCGGTATACCATCCAGGGGTGCTTAATGTGAAATTAAATAGATAATGCAGCAATGTTAAACTGAAATAGTACTACTGTTAACAGTTTGTACAAATAAAGAGAGCTGCAAATTACAATGTTTTTTCACCATATTTCAAGCACCAAGCTATACAATGTTTCCATGTTAGAACACAATGAGAAATGATGAAGAAAGATGGAAACAACAATTGAATTAATTCTGGAAATGCGATATCAGCAACTGTAGAAACAATCAAATGCTCATAACTTAAGCAAAATACCTTTGAATTGCGTGAAGTCAAGTGCAATGGTCAATTGGAAGATAGGCGCCCCTGTTGTGACGAAGAAACAACTCCAAAAAGCTAGCAATCATTAATGGCATAATTCCCAATGCACACAAAAAGGTACGACCCTTGAGAGGGGCGATTTTGCAACATAAAAATCCACACTTCGAAATAAAATCTGAAACTTTTTGGAAATGGTCGCCAAGACTGTAGGAATGATATGATCAAATGCCCAAAACGACATTAAATTCATACACTTAGTTGTGAATAAATTCAGCTTTCAACTGTGTGCAAAACAACAACTGCAAAACTGGTAAAACACTCCAAAATTTATCTTTGAACTCTATTTGCTAGTCTGATTGAGAAGCAACAATAATTCAATTAGGTGTTATCTTGCAAACACGAAATTCAAAATGGTACTAGGAGGTCAGCATTCCTCGAATTGCAAAACGAGTAGTCATTTCGACAGCATAAGTTTGGCATAAACATGAGATAACAAATGCTGGAGCAAAGCCATATTTTTAAAGAGAATGGGATGACTCTTCAATTTCCTCAGATGGGATGCCAAAAGCCTTCTCATAATTTACTTTTCAAAAAAGAAATAAACTTCTCAAATAGGTGTCCATTTTAAGGCAAGAGAGACTTTAATAAAAAACATTAACTTTCTCCATGAAGGCGTGCCCCCTTCAAGTCCCTCTTTTAACACAACTTAAGTTATCACCTTAGGCCAAGGGTCAACTTAAAATTAGAACAATTTGCCTTTAAATGAAGAATTTCATCAAAATAATACTTTTAAAAGGCCAAAGCTTAACTCAGAGCAACTGCTCCATAGGACATGATGAGTTGAAGACTGACAACTGCTAATTGCCAAAAATAGTATTTACTATAAATAGTAAATATTGAGGAAAGACCACAAAACCTCCAAACATGGAACCCTTTGATTCACCTCAACGAGCCTACGAGACTCTGGAATAGGCTGATGAGCAACTGATAGGATCACTGATAAAAGGGGGACATTACAGTCCGCCCCCCTCAAGATTTCTTGTCCTCAAGCAACCGCAAAGTTGGATGCTGCAAAATATGTTCACCCTCCCATGTAGCATCTTCAATAGGCAAGTTTCTCCATCTCACCAAATATTCCTTGATTGTTCGCCTCCTCAATGATCGCTCCCTAGTGTCAAGAATCTCTTCTGGAAGCAACACCAACTGCCCTTCTTCATCCAATGGAGGTAACTCTGAAGTAGCCACCACATTGTGCCCAAGTGCCTTCTTGAGGCGAGACACATGAAAAACTTTGTGAACTTTGCTATCCGTTGGAAGCTCTAATTCATACGCCACTTCACCAATCCTTTTGGCGACTTTAAACGGACCATAGAAATGTGGATTTAACTTTTCTGCACCATTCTTTTTGAGGGAAGATTGTCTGTAGGGTTGGAGTCTCAAATAGACCATGTCTCCCACTTCAAAAGAACGTTCGACATGCTGCTGACCAGCGTATAACTTCTGCTAATTTTGAGCTTGCTGCAGATTTTCTTTTAGTGACTTCAAGATGTCTTGATTGTGTTGAAGCATATCCTTTGCCTGGGGAGCTCCACTATCATCAAACACCAAGTCTACAAAGTTAGGAGCATCATACCCATAGAGAACCATAAAATGAGACATCTTAATTGACATGTGATAAGAAGAGTTGTAACAAAACTCCCCCAAATTAAGCCACTTAACCCAAGCTCTTTGCTGCCCCGAAACATAATTTATGAGGTAGCCTTCTAACCATTTGTTGACAATCTCGGATTGCCCATTCGTTTGTGGGTGATAACTAGTGCTTGGAGTGAGCACTGTACCACTCAACCTGAATATTGCTTGCCAAAAAACACTTAGGAACTTGTTGTCCCTATCACTGACAATGGTTTTAGGCAAGCCATGCAAACGAAAAACTTTTCTAAAGAACAACTCAGCTACTTGAGTTGCTATAAATGAAGTAGTGATAGCATAGAAATGACCATATTTAGTTAATCTATCCACCACAACATAAATACAATCACGGCCTTGCACCTTGGGTAAACCAGTGATGAAGTCCATAGCAACTAATTTGGGATTGGCAAGGGTTGCAATAAACCAGCTGGAAAAGAATGTTCATTTTTATTCTTTTGACAAGTAGAACATTCCTTTATGTCATTCATGACCTCCTCCTTCATCCCTTTCCAAGCAAACCTCTCTCTTATCTGCTTATAAGTCTTGAACATGCCTTGATGACCAGCAAGAGGAACATCATGGAATGATTGAAAAATCTTCTTCTTAAGCTTGGATTCGGGTACCAAAAAGATTCTACCCTTGTACATAATCAAATCATCAACCAAACTATACCTTTCATCATTCAAATGACCTTCTATAATGCTGGTTGTGAACTGATTTTTTGCATAATCAGCAGCAATCAACTCTTTCCAATCTGCTGAAAGCTCACAAAGTGATTGCAGATGAGGTCTTCTGGACAAAGCGTCCGCAACTACATTGTTCTTTCCCTTGACATACTCAATATCGAAGTCATAGGCCTGAAGTTTGCTTACCCATTTTTGTTGCCTTTCATTCAAATCTTTCTGGCACATAAAATGTTTAAGACTATTATGATCAGCGTTAACCACAAATTTACTTCCCACCAAGTATTGGCGGAATTTGGACAAAGCATGCATAATGGCAAGCATCTCTTTGTCATAAATTGAATATAACTTTTCTGCTCCTCTCAATTTTTTGCTCTCAAAGACAATAGGGTGTTTGTCTTGCATGAGAACAACTCCAACTCCTTCACCTGAAGCGTCACATTGCAATTCAAAGGGCTTTTTGAAATTAGGCAAGGCCAGTATTGGACATGAGCTCATAATTTGCTTGAACTTATCAAACACTCCTTATGCTTTATCTGTCCATAGAAAAGCTCCCTTTTTGGTGAGATCTGTAAGAGGGGCTGCCATGTGAGAATACCCCTTGACAAACCTTCTATAAAAACCGCACAAGCCCAAAAATCCCTTCAAGTGAGTCACATTCTTTGGAGGTGGCCAATCAATGATGGCTCTAATCTTCTCGGGATCAACTTTGACTCCCTTAGAACTGATAGTATGGCCGAGATAGAGAAGCTCTGTCATCCCGAACTCACATTTTGATTCTTTAACAAACATACATTCTGCCTCCAAAATGCTAAGCACTTCTTCCAAGTGCTGAAGGTGCTCCTCCCAAGACTTGCTAATAATGAGAATATCGTCAAAGAAGATATGCACAAATCTCCTTAACTGCTGCCTGAAAGTCTTATTCATACAAGATTGGAATGTTGCTGGAGCATTTGTCAAACCAAATGGCATGACGATGAATTCAAAATGCCCATAGTGGCATCTAAAAGCAGTCTTCTCAACATCCCCTTCTCTCATCCTGATTTGGTGGTAACCGGATCGAAGATCAATCTTTGAGAAATACGTAGCCCCATGGAGCTCATCGATAAGCTCATCTATCCTAGGAATAGGATATCTATTCTTGATGGTCTTTTGATTCAATGCGCGATAATCAACACACATACGCATTGTACCATCTTTCTTTTTGACCAACACTACTGTTGAAGCAAAAAGGCTTTTGCTTGGCCGAATGAACCCCACCTCCAAAAGCTCTCTGATGGTCTTTTCTATCTCATCTTTCTGCTTCTTTGGATAACGGTAAGGAGTAGTGATGATCGGCTTTGCACCCTCTTCTAGCTCAATCACATGCTCACACCCCCTTTCAGGTGGTCTTCTCGGAGGTAAATAACCAAAAACCTTGCTCTTTTTAGAAAGTAGAGCTTGAATATCAAATGGGTATTGTCTTTTCTCTACAATTGGATCAACTGGTAAGATCATACATTCTGCTGCCCATTCAACTTGATCATGACGGATCAGCCTCTCCATTCTTTTCAAGGACACAATTCGAGGACCTCCATTGGACATTCCTCTCAAAACAACCCTCTTTCCATCAGCATGGAATTTCAATTCCATGGTTTGCAAATTCAAGGTGATTTCTCCAAGAGATCGCAGCCATTGTATTCCCAAAACAGCATCTGAAACTTTTTGGAAATGGTCGCCAAGACCGTAGGAATGATATGATCAAATGCCTAGAACGAAATTAAATTCATACACTTAGCTATGAATAAATTCGACTTTCAGTTGTGTGCAAAACAGCAACTGCAAAACTGGTAAAACACTCCAAAATTCATCTTTGAACTCTATCTGCTAGTTTGATTGAGAAGCATCAATAATTCAATTAGGTGTTATCTTGCAAACACGAAATTGAGAATGGTACTAGGAGGTCAGCATTCCTCGAAGTGCAAAATGAATAGTCATTTCAGTAGCATAAGTTTGGCATAAACATGAGATAACAAATGCTGGAGCAAAGCCACATTTTTAAAGAGAATGGGACGACTTTTCAATTTCCTCAGATGGGACACCAAGAGCCTTCTCATAATTTACTTTTCAAAAAAGAAATAAACTTCTCAAATAGGCGTCCATTTTAAGGCAAGAGAGACTTTAATAAAAAACATTAAATTTCTCCATGAAGGCGTGCCCCCTTCAAGTCCCTCTTTTAACACAACTTAAGTTATCACCTTAGGCCAAGGGTCAACTTAAAATTAGAACGATTTGCCTTTAAATGAAGAATTTCATCAAAATAATACTTTTAAAAGGCCAGAGCTGAAGACTGACAACTGCTCTATAGGACATGATGAGCTGAAGATTGACAATTGCTAACTGCCAAAAATAGTAAATACTAAGGAAAGACCACAAAACCTCCAAACATGGAACCCTTTGATTCACCTCAACGAGCCTACGGGACTCCAAAATAGACTGATGAGCAATTGATAGGATCACTGATAAAAAGGGGACATTACATCTCCATTAATATTTTTTTTGATAGGTTAGGGTTCTATTGGGGCCCTTTCCCGTGGAGATAAAGCTGAAAAATATACATTAAACAACCAAATGATGGAAGGCATGCAGTACAAAAATAGATGCTTCAATTGAGAAGCTTGATCATAATCTAGGTAAGATTGCCAAAAAATTAGAATAGAATAAGTGTGCTAGGCCCTCATTCAATAGAGCAAAAAGTTTTAACCCATAATTGTTGGGGCCTATCTACCTGAAAAGTCCTTGAATATGTAGTAGATGTCTCAACAACCTCTTGCCATCTACATTGTAGTGCCAGCAAAAAATCTAAATCCTTCATCCACACTCAAAAAAGATTTTTGTGGCTATCCTCCTTATGGTAGGACTTTTACCTAATCATTCTTTGATAGAGAGGGCATGGAGAAGAGATTGTTAATTTACAACTTACAAGCGTTGTGGTTAACTATTGGATTCTTGACTATTATTATTGAGAGGTCATGGAGAAAAGAGACCTCATTAATATTATTGTGACATGTTTAGCTGGCTAGTATTTTCTTAGAGCTGTTGATTTCTCTAGAAAGTGCAAGGATGTAAATTTAGTTTCATCTTTTGAGGGAGGCCAAAGAGGAGGTTGGGCCTTCAAGTGTTGTGTGCATTCTGATTGACTTAACTATGTTTGTGAGTTGGTTGGCTTGATGGTTGGGAGCACTAATAGACATATTTTTTGGACCTCATGCTGTGTTAATGCTTCAAACAATGCTTGAAAGACGTTAAAGACACACACAAATGCTTCCATGTAACCATCACCCAACACTTGCATTATTCAGGACTTTTTCAAAGAAGGTATTTCTCAAATGAATGGAGACTAAATGTGCCAACTATTTTGTTGAAGATAATGTTGGAGGTTTTGGAGGCTTTACAACGCATGGTAGTTTGTAGAGAGTGGAAAAAGTGGGCTGAGGCAAAGTCAAAAGAAATGAAGAGAGTGAAACAAAAGGTATTTGATGATGCTTGGTTGGCCACTATGAGGTGAAACATGGAAAATTTTAGTTTTATCTTATCTTTAATTTCTAATGTTGAAAAAACTTAGCATTTATTGTTAAAATATAAAATTTTAAATTCTAATTTGTTTTAAATGTTGCTTGTAGATTTGTTTTCTTTATCAGATTGCTTTTTTTTGGGGGGGGCTGGGGGGTGGGGCAAAGGGTTGGGCAGTAATTAGATATGTTGATACAAATTCTGCTAACCTTGGATAGACCTACGAGGCATTTGACAACATGCTTGACCAAATGAAGCATGCAATTTGTAGCAAGAAGTTTGAATTACAATTCTATGAGGAGCATTTCAGGCCTACTATAACACTAGGTTTGAACACAATGAACACCCCACTTCATACGACTGCCTATTCTCTTAACCCCAAGTGGTATACACCTAAATTTGACACAGTTCTCCTTTTGATGATGATGCGGTAAATGAGGCATTTATGAAAGCTCTTGGGAATATGTACAATGTTGAGGTTGCATCTAGACTTTGAGAACAGTTGATTCAACTTTTCAATGTTCAAGGACCTATATTCTTTAAACCATATGCTAGGGTAGATAGGGTTACTGTTGTTCAAGAGACCCTATTGGATGGTGAACATAGCATGAGAAGGATACAACAGAGCTGAGGCAGCTTGCTATTTGCCTACTCTCACAAGTTGCTAGTTCCTTTGTTGCAAAGAGGAATTGGTTCCTGGTCAAAAGGGAAAGGCTTGCCTCTAGACAAGAGGAGAAACTAGTTGTAGTCATAGTGCCTCATGACTTTAGGATTGATAGTCTCTTGAGTGTCAACAAGCTCTAACTATTTGTTGGGAAGTTGTTCTTGAAGATGCTAGACATATTGGTGAGGAGCATGTTTAATAGGGATTGGTTGGGGTCTCATTGGATGACTTGCAACTTGATATGCATAGTGACTTAGAGTCACATGGCTCTTTTAATACTGATAGTCCAAATAAGGGACAGTTGTACTTAGTACTTTCTTTATATTTTATATCTATAATTTTATTGCTATACCTGTTGTGCATTTTGTTCATTGACTCATTATGGTTTTGTAGCCTTTGAGCCTTTTGTTAGAATTAAAACAATGAAATTTCTATTTTTTATTGCTGCTATAGTTGAATCAATGAATATTTTAAAGTGAATATTGAATTTGATATGTTATACAAGTATCTAAATTTATCAATGAATTTTGATCTCATGTAGAGCTAAACTTGTAAAAAGTTGGGTTTCCCTATATATATATATATATATCTGTCCCATGTTGTCCCCCAAAACTGGTCCCCTTGACTGCAATGCCCAAAATATGTTTCTCATCTCCAAACACATCCTATCATCCCCTCCTACTCCCATCCTCGAAACGGTGTGGAACATAGTTATATTTCTGTTCTTTTCTTTTGGTGACACAATTTTATATATCATAATACTTGTAAAAAAGGTTCATAATAATGGTGTGGAACATAGTTATATTTCTATTCTTTTCTTTTGGTAACACAATTTTATGTATCATAATACTTGTAAAAATGGTTCATAATAGCTACCCTCCTTGAATTGGTTTGCAAACAGAGCAATTAGAGTGATTCCTTTGCTTCTATCTTGTCGAAGCCTTCTAGGCATCTCTCTAAACACATGCAAATTCATTAATCATATATTGCACTTCCTTTTATCTTCTAGGGTGTCATGTTCTGAATTTGACGAGCATTTCCTTCATGGAAGTACATTCAAACATAAGACCTAATTTTGTATACAAAGTTGCTTATTTGTCTTTTGTGTTGAGATCAGACCCCTTTATAATAAAGTCAAATAAGTCATTATAATATTCACTTTAATTAATTAATTATTATTAAAGTATGACTTTAATAATAATTAATACCATAACTCCAATAATCATCATAAATTAATTTTGACTTCACCAGAAGGTAACCCACCGAATCCATTGCACACCAAGGTGGCTTACTATAAATAGTAAGGTTGTCCCCAGCATTCCATTGACTTACTATAAATAGTAAGTATAAACGGAGTCAAAAAACCATGGAGATGATCACCTTTGAATATGCCTACGAACTGGAGGAGAAAACACTAACAACTGCCATCCGGAGAACTCATTAACACCTACATAAGGCCCTCTGATCACCATTATTAGCCTATGAAGACCTGATGATAGGTTAATCCTCCAAACTATGATGCTCGCTAAAAAGGGGACTTTATAGTGTAGAATATTCAAAGTTAATTGATTGTTATAAACTTATATTTTGTTGGTCTCTCATGGATTTCAAATACAAATCATTGTATTCAAAGCTCACTCATGGTCTCAAGCCATTGCATCTTCATGGCAGCAAAGCATTGATGCTTTTCAATCTTATTTCTTTCTGTTAAATCTAGGCCTTCTTTTGTCATGTGTGTAGGAGAGAGATAGGGAGGGTGAGGGTATCAAAATAGAAACTAAAAAAAGGTTTTGCCAAAGGAATGCAAACCTGGCAGACTAAGATTTTGCAAGAGTACATAGCCATTGTACAGTACTATATCGCAAGGTTTGTGTTCATGTTTGATTTTGGCAAAGATGAATTTTGAAAAAAGAAATCACATTTAAATTTGACTAATATAAATTTGCAAATTTTGAAATAATACATTATAAAATATTAAAATTAAAATATAAATAAGTCTAATTTTTTTTAACTTTAAATACTGTAAATATTACATCTTAAATATACTAATAATTTCAAATCTAAATAAAAATTCTTAAAATATTAAATTTTAATATAATTTTAAAAAATCCATGTTGAACTCCAATTCACCTGACAAAAGATTAATAGAATACTATAAATCCAATGACTACTATGTTGACATGCTAAAGAAAACTAATGAAACCTAAAAACAAAAACAAAGAAAAACAAAACCTAAAAAGTAAGGAGAAGTGTTATGTCCCAGTTCACATTGGAAGGACTGTTTCTGTTCTTTTGTGTGTGTGTGTAGTGAAATTCATATCTGCTTTTTTGGAGATGTTTAGATAATGGGACCCTGTAACAACGCTCAACACAGGCACTCAACAGTCAATGAACCTGGAGATCTTGATGTCTGTTTGAGAGTATTCGATCCTGAAGATCTTCAGACAAACCCTCCTGTCCAATAATGAATGCCAGCAACACAGATTTTGCTGATTAACTTTCAAAATGGCATCTAATTGCTGTGAATTCCGTTGACTCCATGGGTGTTGATTTAAAAGAAATTCTAATAAAAAACATGTTTGTAGAATATATTTTAATTATAAACCCTAAATTTATTCCTAAGAAATTTAGGGCAAACTAAAATGATTCTTTTTTCAGTTTTCTTGAAGTTCACTGGAGTTCAAACTTCTTGTAGGAATTTTGGCAAACCCTGTGATGCAGGTACAGACTACAGTACCTATGAGTTTAAGTAACAAATCTCTGTAATGTGTGTTAGTAGTAGCGGGATATGTAGTTAACCATCATAAAGTTGCCAACAGAAACTCTGATAATGTTCGCTGAAGGAATGTCAAGGTTAAGAAGATTGTTTGAAGATATCTGTATTGCTTCCAAATATGTGCAAATACCTATATCTACTGATGACAATGTGCAAATATAACAGAAAAATTGAAAATTGAAATAGAAGAAAAATAAGCATAAAAAAATTAAAAAATATTGTAAGATACCCTAAAAATTTAGATCTGTCAAGCAATGATCCTTAAGGAATAAGCTCACAACTCATCCAGTAGAAGATAACAATCCAAAGCATAATCAAAGACATGCCTTCAAGAGGTAATATTTGAGATGTATACTATTCCGTGATTGATCTCTTTTAATAATGTTATTACATGCAGTACATTTTCATTAGTGAAAACATAGCTGACCAGAGAAGCTTTATAATAAGCCATGGATGCACGAGACCAGTGAAGACAGCATGGCAGAGGGGAGGGAGCAGATTGAAAAAAAATGTTGGTATGCAACACCTCATGGATTGAATTTTCGTAGTATATTCAGTTTGAGGAAGAGAGTAATAATTTGAAGATACAATAGTGTGGTTATTTGCTTTGCTTATGAACTATTCAAAAGTTACCTTTGTCGTGCCTGCTCTAGAATTTTCTTTGTATGGGAAACCATAGAATCTTCTAAGAGTTTTCATACCTCTTTGTCTGACATGTTAGGGTTGTATTTTACTACGAGGTGTAATACCATTTATAGGATGTAAATTTGAATCGATTGAATAAGAAGGCTCTGGTTTTAGTGTGGTCTTGTTGTGGCAGATACAAGGAGAAGTATGATGTGCAGTGCATAATGATAAATCCCATGCCAATATAAATCTATAGCATCATATTGTCTAACCACATTATGAGAATATTAGGATCTCATGACGGCCAGCTTAGGCTTAGAATAGGGTTGTGGAATTATGTAGTACAGTAATATTCTTGTCTTGCAAATTAGCATCATATCTTCTTGCTGGGCATTCTCTTCAGTTTAACTTAAATATGCCTACTTCATTGGCATGAATCACTGTCAGACTGGATTCAATTACATTGGAAAATAGGTGCTTTTGGTAATGGTATTATGCCAAGTTATTTAACTTTCAATTTATTATTACTTTATAAGTCAAACTGTTTTTAGTCATTTCTTATTAGTCAATATAAATCCTCAGCAGTTTATTGCTTGAACACGTCACAGTTTAATGAGGAGGCTACTCTTGGCCTAGTTCAGTATAGTGGAACCAGGTAAGATTGGTCATTACCAGCCAATTATATTGTCATACAAGCTAGTTTCATATATATTGCTTATCGCTCTAAATAACAACTTGAAGATGCGTGGCTGATTTGCATTAATCATTTCAGTTGATGCATTTACTGATTGAGAAAATAGGTGGTTTTGGTTTATGGTTTTCTTGCCAAGTAGTGCAAATTGGGTGACAGTAGGTGTTTAATCTGGAAAATGATTTTGTCTTTATATTTTCAGGCAAAGTAGTACACTCATAAATTTTATAGATGAGATGTATCCCAATATGACAGTACTTCCACAGAGAATTTTCTAAAGCTGTATGAGACTAAATATTAGGAAAGTGTATGAAGGCACAGCCGTATGTGCTGAATTGCAAGACTTGTCTGTCTGATTCTCTCCCTTCACAAGGAATTGCATAAATCACCAAAAAATGCTTCTGACAATAAATAAGTTATCTAATATTTATTTTTATATCTCCTGTTCATGTATTAATACAGCTTGTTAATAGTTTATTTTGAGTAAAATTTTTCCTCAAACAGATGATATCATGATATTGCAATGAAATAGTTAAGTTTTTGCTGAACTTGCAATTCTCTGCAGGATCCAAAACTTTTGGCAGCATTGGTAGAGAACCGTAAAAGATCTGCACCTTATGCTGGTGCTTTTCTGGTCAAAGATGAGGCTGGAAGCGACTCTCGTTTTGTGTCTGGTACTGAAACAGAGAAAAATTTATATGAATTGAAAGGGGAAGCTCTTTACAAGCGTTTGCATGAAGTTGGCACGTTGGCTCAGGTATCATTATTGGAACAGATGTTCAATTAGTAGATCCGTTAGTCTAGCCCTGACAATGATTTTTTGCTTCTGGTTTCTATAAATTGTGCTTATATTGATAAAAAGTTGAAGATTTACAAATTTGATCAAACTTAACAATGTGACTTCCAGCCAGCTTTACTGTGTGAGTTAATAATAGAGCTCAATTCTATTGAATAATTTACCCATGCCTTGTAAAATTAAGAGTGTGTTTTGCATTTATACTGAGTTCTTCTGATGCATAGCATTCTTGGTAATTTTGAACCATTTTTAATGACTTTCAGATCATTATATTCTCAACAGATTACTAGTATACAAGGAGATCAAGTGGTTTTAATTGGCCACCGACGTCTGCGGATTACTGAGATGGTATAATGATTTTGGGCTTAGCAGCAATACAATACCGAGAAATTAATGATTATTTCTTTTGTAGTTCAGGCCCTATACCATGTTGCATGTTAAACTGGATGAACTGTGCAGAAGTTTAAGGTAGGGGAAATTTTAGATGTCTTTTTTATGTCTGCAGGTTAGCGAGGATCCCCTTACAGTTAAAGTGGACCACCTTAAGGTTTGTCTCTCTCTTGTTTTTTTCCATTATATCTTTTTTTTGTTTAAGATCTTCATATTTTAAACTGAAGCATTTTGGTGGTAGTTCTGAGGATATTACTTTAAATGGCAGTTGTGCTATTGTTTTCTAAACATATGGATCACTATTGATTGATCCTATGTATTTCTATAATATTCAAATCAGAATTGAGTTAATTGACATACATCCATGCATTTGGATACTGAACGAAAATAGATTTAATCTTTCCACTCTTATTGAAAGAATAAAAAACCAATCAAGGTTAGCAAAATACTACAACTTTTCTTCCTTGCACACCTCAGTTCCCAGAATATTAATATGGCCTACTGTCACACATTAAAACTGCCTCCAACATGCACAGCTGACTCTCTACCACTCATCATGCTTCCCATCCCACTCCTTGCTCCCGTTTTTTCTTTTTCCTGCTGTTGGATTGTGTTTGTGCAGTGATCTATTGATATTTTTAAAAACTGGGTTGCATATTGCTGTTCAAAAAACATATAAAAGAGAAAATATAAAATATTAACCATAATATGCATGAACCACAGAACAATATAATTGACAATTCAATGTCAAATGTAAATTGATAAATCAATAGACAATAGTCAGTAGTCAAACTACATGTGCATTGAAAAATATATCACCTTATTACTCTTCATCGAGAGCATCAACATCATCAATTGGTTCATCAAAAAACCACAAGCAGTACCAACATTATTCCTATTAGCTACACTATGCAGATCCTGTGTAGTAGCTTCATGCTTTTCTTCTTCAGTTGAGACTAAGGAAGGTTGTGTGATGGAAGTTCAAGTTGGGATGCTTTGGCACCACATCCCAATGCATCATTGACCCATCTTTGTATTTGGTTTTCTTGTGTCATACAAGGTGCAAGTTGGAAGGCAAATAGACAAAATTGTTGTGCCTTTGGACTGCCAACTGCTTGCACCTAAATGAGTAAAGAAAGGAGCATGTACTCTTGTTTTGCTCAGCTGAAGAGGAACTTGTAACTTATTTTGTCAAAGTCAGTACAAATTTGAAAACTTCAATTAATTTATATAAAGGTGGCCAAAGATGATAATGTAGTAAAGAGTCAGAAAATTTAAAATACACGTGATGAAACTTTGATGGCATGAGGCTGTAGGTAAGTATATCCTTGGCCATGGAGATACCACCTCATACGAACCTCCAACTATGCCCTCTATATCTAGATGAGGGAAAATTCTTGTACATTTCTCCTTTTACCCATTGCTAACTTCAATGTTCTTGTACGGTGATATTTTCCTAGGCAAAGAAAGTATCTGTGTGCTATAATATTTTGGAGTTTAAAGCAAAACAAAGGCAAGGAGATGCAGCAGGGTGGTTATTTTGTTCCTTACTTTAATAAGATTTTTTACACCATTAAAAACTTTTTTGAAAGATCTTGCTCTTTTGTTGTTCCAATGCTCTTTATTTTCTTGATTATGGAGTCAATAACATCATATATTTTGCCTAAACATGACTGATCTGTATCAGCAAATCTGATAATACACATAAAGGTTTCAATGAAACTCAAGAAGCAATTCACATGAGGTTATCAATAATTGTCTACGATCAATACTTTGACATTTTTGCTATCAATGCTTGAATTTTTCCATGCATTACAAAAGTAGCTGATAACCATGGCATGCAATGCCTCTTGTAAGTTGTCTCAAGATGATTGTGTGTGAAATGAATTGAGTCCTAAAAATCTAAAAAGATGCTAACAAAATCAAAACAAATAAAGTAAAATTTAATTTTAAAAACTAATTAAAGAGATCTAGGATAAAACACAATCCAATCCATTTTTAAAATTGTATATTTTAAAAATAAAAATAGATAATGCAAAGTAAAATATTAACTAAAATTTAAATTAAAGTAAATAAAAAATAAAAGACTATTTCATTAAGTTACCCTTTTTGACTCCAATTTAGGGAAGCACTTGAAGACAACTTGTGACATAATATGATTATCACAAAGTATATGAATCTCTTTAGCTTATGTATAAACTTGTTTTCTCCACTATAATTGGCTGGTCAACTTTCGCATTATCAAGTTGAGTGAGTGATTAGAACACTCAAAAACTGTGTGCTTGTATCACACTTCAACCGACATGCCTTGTAGATTTATAATTTTTAGCATTATGTTGTGACTTGGACTGTGTATTGAGGCCCAAATTGTTGGACTAATCGCTAACATCTCCCTTTGGATTTGGGACATCGACTAACTGCCTCCCGTGGATCCGTTTATCTTTGGTGTTTGTATTGGGCTTTGATAGGTCAATCTTTTGGCGCAACGACAAACGTGTTCCAACAAATGGTATTAGAGTTGGGTCGCAGGTTCGAATCCCCTCGAGTGATGCGGAGGGGGGGGTTGTGGGACTAATCACTAGCGTCTCCCTTTAGATTCTAAAATGATAATTGATATTCGATATTCATTATTTACAAAGGAGAGGAAAACCTCCTTATATAAAGAATTACAAGACGATGTTTCTAAAAAGAAACAATTGTTAACTAAAGTAAACTAAAGCAAATAACGGAAAGATACTAAAAGCTAACTGAAGCAAACTAAGTTAACTAAAAGTAAACTACTGACTAACTAAAAGCTAAGTTGACCATTAAATATTACAATAACGCTTTAGTACCCTCCCTTAATGGTCATCCTACTAACTACACCAAGGTTCTCCCGAAATTTTACAAATTTATCCAGATTGAGAGACATATCTAACTTTCTTTGATGAAGTAAATTAGTCCATAGCCGAGAGAGTATTAACCTCCTTCCTTCGGCTAGATAAAACTTTCTCACTCAATTGTGACAGACCAATGGAATCGGAAATTGACTTTTGCTATCAAATCTAGAAGGAAGTCTAAAGTCTGCCTATAAAAAGGATTTCGTGAAATCTTATCAAAACCTTAAAATGATCAGTTTTTTGGTTGATGTAGATCGCTGATAGACTCAGATGCTCTTGCATCACTGACATGGTGACTGTTGACGAACGATTGGATTAATTTAGCCTTGAAATATATTTGTTTGATTCAATCAATTTTGTTGCCCATAGTTTTTGCAAAATTTTGAGTCTAAGTTGTTAGACTTGGTACAGGGATGAGCATAGGTTTGGGTATGTTGGTATGGTAAATTTTTTTTATTGGGTATGGGTATGGGTTCATATATATAATTTATATTTATAAAAAGAGTAATAGTCATAATTGCCAATAATTAAATATTTAAATAACTCATAATTTGCGATAAAGAAAATACTCATAAATTCATAATTTATTGATGTGTCATTACTATACAAAATGAAATTTATAATCAATATTCAATATGTTCATATTGATTTTCATCTAGAGCATCAAAATAATCTTTTGGTTCAATTTCATTTGAACCATAGTCAACTACAATGCCACTCTTGCTAGCGATGTCATATGTAGAAGCTATCTCATCTATAGAGACTTTAGCAAACTATGCAACAATAGTGTTTAAATTGGCACACTTAGGAGTTAGATCCCAATTCCTAGTCACCCTCTCACTATAACCAAGTTTTTTATGTGACAAGAGATGCAAATTGGAGTGCACAAATACTAATCCTTAGCTTTTTTTGTACCTAATTGGGTTGCGTTTAACTCAATGGATAAAGGAGTGAATACTCAATTTCACTTAGCTAAAGAGAAACTTGCAAAACTTGTTGAATTTATACACAACATTTACAATTACAAAACACAAACTATAATATATTATTATATAGCAGAAAAAATAAAAGAGGAAGCTAAGCAATAAAAAGATGCATTCTTGAAAGAGAACTCTAATTGCAAGATGTTGCAAGTAAATGGAGCCTTGGCCATGAAGTTATTGAAGAATTAATAAGAGCAATCGAGCAATTTGATGTTGAGGGTGAATGTAATTAAATACAAATAAAGGTTGGTTACATACCAACCTGATCGTGCATTCTCGATCAACTACCTTATGATAAGTTATAGAAATGATGTAATATTAATTTTATTCTAACAACCCCCCTTATTACATCATATGCCCAAGAGATCAAAGCATGAAAGTTCGGAAAGCCTAGAACTTCACGCTGCAAGTGATTTGGTAAACATGTTTGCATGCTGCTTGATTCGGACAAAACTGGAGCTATATATTCTATTGTTGAACTTGCTCACGAATGTAATGGCACTGAACCTCAATATGCTTGGTACGCTCATGAAAAATTGGATTGCGAACAAGCTTCAACACACGCTGATTGTTGTAGAACAAATTGACAAAACCTATATCAGGAACCCCCATACCTGTCAAAATGTGACGTAACCATGTTGCCTCATAGACAGCCCCCCCTGTAGTACGATATTCTGCCTCTATGGTAGAGCGAAGAACAATGGTTTGCTTTTTGCTCCCCCAAGAAATCGGACCAGGTCCCAAAAAGAAAATGAAGCATGAAGTAGACTTCCTATCATCCACTGAATCCGTATAGTCTGCATCCGTGTATCCATACAATGAAAAATTTGCATTCTTCTTATATTCCAGGCCATATGCCATTATACCCCGGATGTACCTCAAAACCCTCTTTGCTGCCTTCCAATGAACAACCTTAGGTTCCTGCATAAACCTAGAAAGATAACTGATAGCAAAAATGATATCCAGCTTGGTATAGGTCAGCTAGATGAGACTCCCAATCAACTGGCGATAAAGAGTAGCATTCACTTGAGTAGATGGTTAGTGGCAAGAAAGTTGCAAACTTGTCTCCATGGGGTTCAACATAGTTTTGCAATCTTCCATGTTAAATCTCTCAATTAGTGTCTTGGCATACTTCATCTGAGAAACATATATTTGATTCTTCTTTTGCCACACTCCAAGTCCAAGACAATAATGCAGGAGCTCGAGATTTGTCATGTCAAATGATCGTTTGAGATCATTCTTTGTTGCATCAATCATCTGCGGAGAACTCACTGTGATGACCAGATCGTCGACATAAACAACTAGAATGATAATCTCCCCTCCTTGCTCTTTGAGGTAAAGATTGGGATCATATGGATTCCTGATGAATCTATGGTTGAGGAGATGCTCATTGATCTTGATATACCAGGCTCGAGGAGCCTCCTTAAGACTGTAGAGGGATTTAATGAGTCGGCATACTTTGTGCTGCTGCCCAAGTGTAGTGTATCCCTCTGGTTGAGTCATATAGACTTCCTCCATGAGATCTCCATTAAGGAAGGCACTCTTGACATCCATCTGGTGAGCTTTCCACCCAAACTGCACTGCCATAGCCAACAACATACAGATAGTCTTGATCTTTGCTGTAGGGGCAAAAGTCTTATCATAATCAATGGCTTCCTTCTGTGCATAACCCTTAGCCACAAGTCAGGCCTTATACTTGTCAATGCTACCGTCTGCCTTGTATTTGATCCGAAAAACCCATTTGCAGTCAATAGCTTTCTTCCCTGGTGGAAGATCAACAAGTTCCCATGTATTGCTCCTTAGAAGTGCTTGATATTCAACATCCATAGCATCTTTCCAAGGTGGTGACTCAAGAGCTTGCTGCACTGTTTTAGGTTCGGAACTTTGCATACCTGTACACATAAGGGCCATATTCACTTCTTCACAAGACTTGCTGTGAGTCTTAGGCCCATGAAAAGATTTATCAACAATTGCATCATCTTTTACATCCTTTATGGTGGTATGATACCACTTAGGAATCTTCTTGTGTACAAAAGATGCGGATGGAGGTGTGAGAGGAGGAAACTCGTCCAATGGAAACAAAATGTCATCTGAATCAACTTCCTTCTCTTCATCAACCTCGTTCTCTTTGGCAATTCCTCATCAGCAGGTTCAACTAATTGTGGTGCTTGGGAACATTCAGGTGATGGAGAGGAAGAGGAGCTGCTGCCAAATTCCTCATCAAAGACTACATCCCTACTAATGTACACCTTTTTGACTGTATCCATAAGCCGATATCCCTTTGATTCTGAACTGTATCCAAGAAAGATGCACTTGACGGACTTATCATCCAATTTTGCTCTCTGAAATTTGAAATGGAGGGCTTTTTCCCAGTCCAAGCTTCTTTTGGTGTGATATTATCAAGCACTTTGGTGGGTGCTCGATTCAACAAATATATTATTGTGTGAACTGCTTCAGCCCAGAATGCAGGAGCAAAATCTGCATCCTTCAACATGCATCGCACCATTTCAACAATAGTACTATTACGCTTCTCAGCAACACCATTTTGTTGCGGCGTATGTGCAATGGTCAACTGTCTTTGTATTCCATGCTTCTACAAGTAAGCTCCAAATTCTTTACTAGTGAACTCCCCCCTTGATCTGAGCGAAGGGTTCTGAGAGATTGACCAGATGACCATTTTGCAAGAGCTCTAAACTCCTTGAATTTCTCCAAAGATTCATGCTTGTGAGCCAAATAATAGACCCACATTTTTCTTGTATAATCATCCACAAAGAGAAGAAAATACCGGGCATTCTGATGACTGCAAGGTATAGGTCCGTAGATATCGGTGTGAACCAATTCTAAGGGACTAGAGCCTCGGTTTTTTGCAGTAGGAAAAGGAGCCCTATGTTGTTTCCCTACAAGACAATGTGAGTAGATAACTTCTGATTTTTGAATGGGAGGAAGTTCTCTTACCATATTTCTCTTATTCAATGCAAGAAGATAACCAATATTGAGGTGACCAAATCTTCTATGATAGAGACTTGTGGATGTGTTGGTTTTTACTACAAGGGCTTTATCTTTATGTGCAACATCCATCAATTGAAACATCTTGCCTGCCCCTGAAACACAATCTACAACTGTCCCATTGTGAGTTTTGTCTTTGATAAGACAAAGTTTCTCACCATTGAGTTGATCAAATTCAGCTTGTAGATTGTGCTCAAGTAATTGACTTATTGAAAGTAGGTTCTTAGTGAGCCTAGGTGCATACAAAACCTTTGCAAGTCGACATGTATGAGTTCTCAATGGAAGTGAAATATCACCAATGCCCTGAACTTTATATGAGGTATCATCACCCAATGAAACATGCCCATAGGAGATGGATTGAGTTAAGGCACAAAACCATTTCTGTTCCCTTGTCATATGCCTGGATGCACTAGAATCAACATACTTGACTGAATTGTTAGATGTGGCCACCTTTGTTCTTGTAGCATACAAAAAATCTTCTTCGTTTGAGTTACATGCAATATTTCTTTGTTGTTTGTTGGGCTTTTTCTGCCATTGAAGATTTTTCTTCTTATCCCCTTGGAAATATTTGTGGCTTTTTGCTACTGGATTCACTATTGGCATAGGAGTTATACCAACACTCTTTGAGTTCATGGCCCTTTCTACTACAAATGAGGCATTTCTTTTTCTTGTTGGAAGAGTTGTTTTGACTTTGATTTGATTGTCCTGATGGACCATTTTAATGATCAGGTTGTTTTCCCTTTTGTTTTGCTGCAAGGGCCTGATTGTCTTGAGTGTTGGTCTCACCAAACTTTGCTTTTCCCTGTTGAAGCAAGTTGATCGGTTCTTCAAATGAAGGTGTATTATGTGCCACATTTAAACATGTAACAAACACTCTAAACGAAGGGGGTAGTGCTCTCAAGACTATTGGTACAAGAGAGTCATTTGTGATTTCTTCCCCTAACACTTGAAGTGCAGTTCTTAGTTCAACAACTCTTCTAAAGAAAGATTCTACCTTCTCACCATTTTGCATTTGGAGACAATGTAACTGACACTGTAGATGAAGGATTTGGTTCTTGTTTTTAGCTTCATAGACAGTTTTGAGGCGGTCCTAGGTATCGTTTGCAGAGGTTGTAGTGCATATTTGAGTTTGAACCTCATCTGATACACTAAAAAGGATGATTAACTTGGCTTTTTGGCTGGCCTTGTCAAACTTATTTTGATCATCACCAATTGTAGTTGGTTTGATTGTGTTTCTTGAAACTAAATCCCAAAGGTCTTCAAACTCTAATTGCATTTGGACTTTGGTTTGACTTTGGTTTTGCAGAGTTTGTAGTGCATATTTGAGTTTGAACCTCATCTGATACACTAAAAAGGATGATTAACTTGGATTTTTGGCTGGCCTTGTCAAATTTTATTTTGATCATCACCAATTGTAGTTGGTTTGATTGTGTTTCCTGAAACAATATCCCAAATGTCCTCAAACTCTAATTGCATTTGGACTTTGGTTTGACTTTGGTTTTGCAGAGGTTGTAGTGCATATTTGAGTTTGAACCTCATCTAATACACTAAAAAGGATGATTAACTTGGCTTTTTGGCTGGCCTTGTCAAACTTATTTTGATCATCACCAATTGTAGTTGGTTTGATTGTGTTTCCTGAAACAATATCCCAAAGGTCTTCAAACTCTAATTGCATTTGGACTTTGGTTTTCCAAGCAACATAATTTTCACACTTGAGGAGTTGGGAGTCGAGTAGGAGAAACTTAGGTGCACTAGGAGCCATTTCAGTTTTGATTTGGTTTGTCCTTATAACTCCTATCAAATTTTGAACTCTATTGTTTTTCTTTTTCTTTTAGAAAACAAAAAAACTGCAAATGCTCTGAATTTTGAAATTTAAATGCAGAACTACAAATGCTCTGAATTTTTTAATCTTTAAATACAGAGACAACAATACCTTCATTGCTAAAACCAGAAAACTGTAGAAGAATCATAGATGTATGCACCTTTTGATTTACACGCTATCCTCCTTTTCATAGCATTCTCTACTCAAGTGGCTTGGCAACCACATCACACACTATCCTCCTTTTCACAACGCTCACTGCTCAAGCGGCTCGGCAACCACGTCACGTCATCAGGAGTCCCGTCTTCCAGGCGATCAAGAAATGTATTCTTTTCACACGTTTAGACTATTTTGTTTCTCCATCTCTTTCACACTGTCTCTGTTGATGCCTTTTTCAAATTAAAGCCGACAAAGTTCATATGCTTTCACCGGAAAGAGGCTCGCTTCAACAGAATGCTGCATGTAACGTGTCTTGCCCTTGTTGCCTCTTTCACAAACTTTGCATACAACGATCACTCACGTCAAACACGAAATTGCAGACGCATTCATATTACACAACAATCTTCCTTAAAAGAGAATATACGGCATTAGACTTCTTCAATGAAAATGATCACCTACAGGCACTTCAACGATAGTGATCATCGACTTTATCGCACAGACTCAGAAAGGATTTTGCTTTGGTACCATGAAGAATTAATAAGAGCAATTGAGCAATTTGATATTGAGGGTGAATGTATTTAAATACAAATAAAGGTTGGTTACATGCCAACCTGATCAGGCATTCTCGATCAACTACCTTATAACTACGTATGGAGTTATAAGTTATAGAAATGATGTAATATTAATTTTATTCTAATAGTTACCACCATTTATGAGTGTCTTTCATTTAGTTGTCCCTAAGAGCGTAAACACTGTGATTCTTTGAAGATATGAAGTGGCCAAACTCATTCAAGACAACACTTAGTATATCTATATTTGAGAATATTCTTCTAAATGCAGTCTTGTACCTTGTAGCAGCTTCTCCATCTCTACATGGTGCCACCTACTTCAATACAAAAAGTATCTCTTTCTTATAATACTTTGGGGACAAAGCTACTGCTAGGAGATGCAAGGGCGTGGTCATCTTGTTCCATTGGTCATCAATGATCTTTTGTACTTTTTGTAAAATGCTTCTATTGATCATGCTTGTGTGTTTCTTTTATGGTCCTTATTTTTTCAACCATGGAATTCATGCCATTATAAATTTTACCCAAACATAGTTGATCCATATCAACATATTTGATCATACTCATGATGGGCTTAGTGAAAGTCAAAATATAGTCCACATGAGCTCATCGCTCATCATCTAGGATCAATGCTTTGACTTTTTGGTCTCTCTTTGTATGTGATTGCCTCCATGCTCTCCAAAGAGTGTTGTTGACCATGGCACTCAATGCATCTTGCATCTTCACAAGTTGTCTCAATATGATTGTGTATGATACAAATCAAGTTTCAACAAGCTAATATTTTGTTAAAAATAAAACAAATAATTTTTTTAAAATGTTGATGACATAAAATTTTAAAAGTTTTATATAACTAAATAAAATTATTTTCAACAACTCCAAGTTGTAGAAAGTCATAAAGATGACTTGTGACAAATGATGATTTGTTACAAACGTTTGAATCTCCTTGATCTCCATGTATATTTCTTTTACCCACTGGATTTGTGTTCCAATCTTTTGTGATATCAAGTTGAGAGAGCAGACGACACGTGGTGTCCAAAATATATGCCCATATGTACCCTCCTATTGAACCAACTGCCATACAATTTTAAGTATTATATGTTATGATTTGGACAATGTTTTAGTGCCCACCATCTCAATGGCTTTTATGAGGATATTTTGAAATGATTATTGATATTCATAATTGTGTGTTTACAATAGGAGAAGAAAACTCCTTATAAAGAAATTTACAAGACGATGTTTCTAAAAAGAAACAATCGTTAACTAAAGCTAACTAAAGCAAAAAAAATTGAAAGACGCTAAAATGTACTAAAGCATAATCAGAAGTTACTTTAAACAAACTAAGTTAACTAAAAGAAAGCTAATGACTAATTAAGGCTAAGATGACCATTAATAATTCAATACCCTCCCTTAATGGTCATCCTACAAACAAAAACTAAGTCTACCCATATTCAGATGGTGTGTTGGTCATCAAAAAGCATAGTATGCAGACTCCTTGTGCTTAGTACACGCTGCCACTTGAGCACTTTGCTGAGACGCTTTGTGGTTGGTCTTCTCATCAGCCAACCGCTTTCTGCAAAACTTTTGGATGTGACCAATCTTCCCATAGTAATGGCAAGTAATAGACCTCTTGGAACCTTCTTCTGAATCGCCTTGTCTTTTCTGCCGAGTGGACTTGCCTTTGCCAACGTCCTTGGCAATAAATGCTTGTTCAACACTAGGAGACTCATTGCTTCTCCCAAACTGTTTCCTCCACCTATCCTGCTGCAAAATCTTGTTGCACAACTCATCAAACTTCAAGTCAACATTGGTGGATGTAATGTTGAGCGTTCCGATGATGTGCTCGTACGAATGTGGCAAAATTTTCAAATTGATCACCACCATATCCTCCTCTTCCATCTTACGACCAATGGCCTCTAGTTGGCCGCCAATATTTTTTATTTTCATCAAGTGCTCCTAAAGTAGACACTTGGTCATCCATCATAATAGAGAACAACACATTCTTCAAAGAAATAAATCCCTTCCCTTGTCTGAGGTCTCATGGAGATCTTTCAGATGCTTCTAGATCTTCGCAGTAGACTTACTGGGTGGTATTTTTGGTAACATCTCATCGGTGATAGATAATTTTAGAAGCATAATTGCCTCCCTATTACCTCCATCATACTTGTCCTGATTCTTCCTAGCAATAGTGGGATGAACTTCTGTACCTGGAACAAGCGCATCTAGACACCGATACTCAAAGATGGTAAGCATCCTTTGCTTCCACGTGTTGTAATTCTTTCCATTGAACCTTTGGGTATTTTCCAACATAACATTGGACAAAGACGGCATCCCTCCCGTTTTCCAAAGCATGAAAAACGAGGTAACACTGTGATTAGCTGGCACAAACTTTGGACAATCAGCTGGCACAACTCACGATATTTCAAAAATTGTTTAAAAACAGGCTCAAAACTGTAAGATTTTTCAGAAAAAACCTTAGAAAACTTTGAAAAAGTAAGATTTTTTCAGAAAAAATCTTCAAAAAACATTAGCAAATTATTTATAAATTTTTCAAAAACTCTTTTAGCAAAATTTTTAAGAAAAAAATTTCAAATAACTCTTTGCAGAAATTTTATTTTTCCCAAAAAGATTCTATCAAAAATTGGCTCAAAAAAATAACTCTTTAGACTGCCATGAAATCACAATTTTTACAAAATCGCCCAGAAACCAGCCGCCAAACCCTTGATTTTTCTCACAAACAGGAACCATGAAACAACTTGAAAAATCAGATGATAACCCCTTAAAATTTCCAGCAGCATGAACAAAAGATCATAAAACCCTAGGTCACAGGTTTTGAGATCCTAACAGCAGAGACCCGACGAAAAACTTCACAAAACTCCAAAAAAAACGATCTGCAAATGAGGAAGTCGTTGCACACACAGCTAGGTCGCATAGACAAAAGACACGAGCTGCAGAATGACGAATTTCTGAAAAGCCCGCAAGATAATACCTCAAAAAATCGCGCCAAAGTAACATGTCAAGTTCACAAGAGAAATTGCGTCCATATTGACTTGTGCAACTATAAAATCGCGATTTTAGTTAGATGAAAAAGAAAACCCATGAGAGTTCTCAGAAACTTCGCGTTCAGGAAAAAATCTCAACATAGCTGAAGTCGCAATTTCTGAAAAATCACCCAGAAAAAATTAGAAAACGATTTCTGCCCTCAAAAAAGAAAACTATTTTTCCATCAACGAACCCGCGATTTTAACTAGGAATAAAGGCGTGATTTTTACCAAGTAAAAACCCTCAAAATTTTTCCTCTTAAATGATCTGCCATTTTTCACCAAAAAACCACAAATTTTGACCAGAAAACGATGAGCACACAACTATACTGAGGAGGGGGGGTGAATCAGTATAGTACAACTTTTAACTTTTCAAACTTTTAAACCTTAGTTAATCACACAATCAACTATGCAAGAATATAACAATGTGAACTAGTTGACACCGAGATTTTACGTGGAAACCCTTACAAGAGAAAACCACAGTACAAATAATGTACTTTATGAATCATATAAGTTTTACAACGAATGTAGGCACCAACCTACTTGAATCACCAATTTTCACAATTTAGTAGGCACCAACCTACTTGAATCACCTACTTTCACAATCTCTGATTTAGTAGGCACCAACCTACAAGGAGCACCAACTCCTAAATCTGATTTAGTAGGCACCAACGTACGAGGAGCACCAACTCCTAAATTGCAAGGCACCAACCTTGATTTAGATTGAAATTATGAAGGTAGAACACTGTCTTCAAACAGATCTGCACCTCTCATCAATCTTCTATTCTTCTTTGTGATGTTTGCTATCACTTCAAGGCTCACACAAGAGAATTTATTTTCTGATCTGACTTTATACTCTCATTGCACACATCTACAGTGCAAATCTGGTTTGGATATCAATTATAAATGTTGCCCATACATAGCAACTTTTTGTGAAAGAACACATCTATCTGTTTTTGCACCCTTTAATCCATAGATCGCACCTCTTGCAAAGTGTTATGTCTCTCCATTTATTCTTTTTGATTAATCTGACTCTAAAGAAACAAATCGTGTTTCTTCATTAAATCGTGCCTTTTTCATTCATTAATAAAATCTGAAGTCTTTCAAATCTAAACAGATCGCACCTCTTATGAAGCGGTTTTGTTTGCTGGAACAGATCACACCATTTCATTTAATTGTCTTATTTGGTTTTGTCCTTTCTTTATTTTGTCTTATTAGATTTGTCTTTATGTGCCTCTTCATGAAGTCAATCGCACCACTTTAAAGAGTTGCACCTTTTGAAATTCTGATTTGCTTCGTACCTTTTAGAGTCTGCTTTTAGTTTTCGTCTTTTTCTGATCTTTGTCTTTTTCTGGTTTTTATTTTTTCTGTGTTTTGTCTTTTGCTGCTTTTCATCTTTTATATTTTGTCTTATTTATTTTATTCTTTCCTTTCAATAATTCTCTCTCTAGAATAATTGCATTTCTTCACTTAGGATATCGACTGTTTCTTCAGAATTTTCTTCACTTAGGATATCAATTTATGTTGCTTTCAAGCTGCTTTCAAGATATTGAGAATCTGATCAAATCAGTTTGTAATATACTTCAACAAAGTATATGAACCTTTTGTATCTTAAAAGGATAATCTATACACAAACATGTGTTATCTTCAGTCATGCTGATCTTTATGCTTTACTTTGACATCAATGACAATATTTCCAACAGAAAAACCCTCGAAAAATTTCTGCAATCTCTTCCTCAAAAAAAAAAACTTTTGGAAAGACAACACGATTTTCAAAAAAATTTCCCTTTGTGATTTTTTATATTAAAAAAAACGGCTAAAACTAATCAGGTTCGAGCCTAAGCTTTGATACCATGAAATGATTATTGATATTCATAATTGTTTGTTTACAACAGGAGACGAAGGCTCCTTATAAAGAAATTTACAAGATGATGTTTCTAAAAAGAAACAATCATTAACTAAAGCTAACTAAAGCAGAAAAAACTGAAAGATGCTCAAACGTTCTAAAGCATAAACAAAAATTACTAAAAGTAAAAACATACTAAGTTAACTAAAAGAAAGCTAACGACTAATTAAGGCTAAGATGACCATTAATATTACATTTAATATTTTAATAATTTGCAATTAAGTTTGCATCCTTCACTTGCCCTTCACAATCAACTACCTTTGAAAACATCGTCCCTTTAGGGAATATTGTAGTGATATTAATTAGTGGTTTTTTTTTGCTTCCTTAGCCAATAAGTTGGTGCACACTTTTTCATACCTATGACTAATGTAGTCAACAAGTGCATTGACAATTGTTGTCACTATACCTTGTCCATATGGTGATCTAACAAGGTTAAAAGGAAGTCCATTGCTCAAACTGCAACATGTAATTCTTTCATTTGCAACCTACCCTACCTCATTCTTAAAGGCCTTTCCAATGGGCTTTTTTTTATGGGAAAGAAAGGGGGTTTTCTCTTCTCGAGAAGATAATAGTGGCATGAAAGTATGTGTGTCAGCCGGTTTTGTTAAACCACTAGGAGGTTTTTGTGATTCTTTCTTGGAAAGAGGATGTTTCCTTTCCTTTTCTCTATTATTTACCATGTTGGTGTCCTCTTATTCTTTGATATATCTCATTTGTTGTTGCTTTGACAACCCTTTTTATTCAGCCTTGGACAAAATTTTATTCCTGAGCCGGAAATGGCATACAGGTGAGCTTTCACTTGACTGTACAAGCTCTCATACTCATTTCAACATTGGCTACTATGCCCATGATAATCCCCATTACTAGGAAGTTGTTTAATTTGGTAGCATTTTAATTCACACCTTTTGTTGTGATACAAAACGGAATGACGTGTATAGTAAATTGTTCTTTGAATAAGTAGGAGAAGCTCCCCATGATTTGGAATTTAAAGGATTTTCAAGTTGCAAGATAAATAAACTAAATTAAAAGTAAAACCTATCATTTTATTTTCTGAGTTTAGAGCACAAGGTTTTTTTCAGCACATCTGCACTAGATAAGAAGTTTTATGTATGTGAATCTTTTTTTTCTCTTTAGACCGTAGGAATCGGGTAAGCCCCCCTTATAAACTGCAGTGCACTTGGTAAACCTTTTTCACATGACACGCCCTATGGTACCACGGAGACAGAGGGAGACTGGACCTCGTGATCTCTTGCCTGCAACAGGATGCTTTAGCCAATTGAGCCAGGAACCTCGCCCCATAAACCTATTTATTGAAGAAAATAAACTAATATAACTATCTATGCTTATGCTTTTTAATTAAATTTGAGATTAAAAATCATTTTTAGATAAGGTTTGAATAAAAAACACAAATGTTAAATACAAAATAATTACACACAAAGTTGTAATACTTTTAATAATGTTTGCAATACAAAGCTTGCACAAGCTATCAAATTGTATTTAACATAAAACACTCTAACACTTAGGACATAGTGAACAACAATTTCAGCAACGGGCAAGCTTGACAATTATCATTCACCAACTAAGTGCAGAAAGACACTTATTGTTACTGTTTACAAGAATTACATGAAAACAAATAAAATAAATTTTACTGCTACTTCTTTGGAATAGCTTTGCATGAATGCAAGCTTTATTATGAATTAATCCTAGCCACTTAAAATCAATCTAAAATATGTAATGCATCAGCTAAACTGATAGTTGAGCTGATTACAAAATCAAATAAAACATTATTCAAAGTTGAAAATGCATGAGAAGAAGTCTAAGAATATATTTTTTTGAAAAATGGGAAGCTTTTAAAATAGGTTTCCCTGAAATAGTTGACTAGGCTAAATGTGGAGAGAGCAAAGAAAAAAAAAAACACTACCATGCATCTACATTGTAATTTCGTGGAGTTGAAATCTTTTTGTAAACTTAGGAACTGATCTACTTCGACTTTCCTTGGTATAGATACTAAATCTAGGTGCACAATTTGGGCGAGAAGAACCAACTTTGCTTTGGAAATGAAATTTTTGAACTCTTTTGAATTGTTTTTTACATTTCTGAAAATGGACTGTGATTGCCGCCAAAACATACATCTTGTCTACTTGTTGATCCTTGCCAAATTTTTCTTTTACGAACTGTTGGAATTCACCTTGAATCTCATTCAAGTCATGAATGACTCCCTCATCGTCAGGATATTTACATAGAATTTGTATCACAAATCTAAGATCAAATATTTCAATTTGCAGCAATCTATTTTTCCACTCAATAAAAATAGATGAAACCTCATCGAAAATCCTCATGAGGAAGGAATACTACTCTTTTCATGTAAATATTTTGTATTTTTGCTCCTTAGTCAATTTTAGCGATCTCTACCTTTTTCAACTTTTTAGCACTCTCCTCATTTGATGGAAGCGTTTCTATCATACGTTTCTCAATTTCATCAATCCCTTGAATGACTTTCTTCGCATTTGCTACCATTTGGGACAATTTCTCAAACACTTTTGTACCTCACTCGGAAATGTCTTTGAGCCAATTCTTCAAATTCTTCCCATATACAACTAGCTGATCTGATATTTTGTTGGTATCAGGTCTCATTCACCTTGCAAATCCTAGACAAGTTATGATAATTTTATTTAACGTTGTTGATAAATAATTGTTATATCTCCAAGGAACATGAAGAGGGTAGACTTGGATGCTCCTCTACGTGGTAGGCAAATTATTTAATAATTATTTATCCTTTCACATGTAATTGTAGTGGCGTTTGATTCGAAAGTCATTTTTGGAGAGATATTGAAATTTCAATAAAGGTTGGGATGCGTAAGAAGGGGTAAGAGCATTTTCCGTTATTGGATCTTATGACAGATTTGGTAAAGTGACTAGGGTTGGGGCCTTGGTCAATTTGATCATTATGACATAATCTATGACACTTATGACATAGGAGTTGGATGTAAGTTGTGTAAGAGGAGTTACTATTTATGGTATGTTGACCGTTTTGGTGAACTGTGAGATATCCTATTAGGATTTGGATGCATAGTTTTGTGTGTGTGGTATTGGCCATTTGTTTTGGAATACCATTCATGGTGTCTTGTATTCATCTTTTGGTACCTTGAGATGGTAGGTGGTTTTGTAGGCCATTCGAGCACCTTTATGTTGTTGGAGTTTAGAGGAATGAGCTGATGTATTGTAAATTATTTTATTATTAATATAGGCTTGGGTCTCTTTGGATGTGATTTTTTCCCCAAAAGGGTTTCTCCACACAAATATTCATGTTGCGGCTTGTATCTACTTTATGGTTGGTTTCCATTTCCTTTTATGATCTACCTTTTATTATTGAATTTGGGTGTATTAAGAATCAAGGTCAACATGTCTCATTGTATAGTTACACTTTGTTTCAACATAAACAATGTGGGTGCCAAAGTGGAATGTAGAAGGTGAGAAATATATTCCCTGAGTTACTTCACTTCAGCCTTCAAGGCTGCTTTTTCCTCTCCATATTTGATTACCCTTTCCTTTATGTTTCTTGTGACAAACTCCAACATATGGCATCACTGTGCCAAGTAATTGGGCAGAAGCTGGCCTTGACAATCTGAAAATTAATGGCAGCCACATCTTGAATGGACTTGTCCTTAGGAGGGATAGCTGTTTCAATGATCAAGCTTCCAATTATAGTTTTAGTCATCTTGTATTGGCGCTTGGCTTCTTCATGACTAGCATTCAAACCGATCTTTCCAGAGTATTGAAATCAATTTGATATGAGGGTGCTTTTCCCTTTTCATGACCACCTCTCGTACCCGTGTAGTAACTTCCTATTGCACTTTATCCACTTTAGCAATTTTTGGGGATTCTTGGGATGAAGAAAAATCCTGCAATGGAGATAACACTTGAAGCTTTGATTGTGTTGGTGTGAATACCACCTCCTTAGGAGAAGCTTCTTTAGTTGATGATGGAATCGTGGGCTGCTCATGTTGAATGGTTGTGGCAATGCCAATCCTCTTCATTTGAATCATTCTCAAAACCATAGAGGGATAGAGGGATAGGTAGGTAGAGAGATTAATGGGAGATGGGGAAAGTAGAGAGGGAAGAAGAATAATAAAGTGTTGATTTTTACAAGACTTGTCTACCATTTTAGATAAGGGTTGATTTTTTGTTTTCCTTATCATATATTTCCAATTGTATTTGTTCCATGGAATTCTTAAGTTCAAGAATATTTGACTTCATTTATTCAACTCCTCTTATAACACCATCTCTAACTTTCTTTTCTTACACAAATTCATATGCAAAACAAAACCTCTTGACAAAGGGATAAAGGGAGTGACAAAGAGAGGGGTAGGTGGAAAGAGAGAGAGGAGGGAATAGGGACAAAGGGAGGAAGAGGAAGGTTAGGAGGGATGGTGAGATAGGAGTGATAGAGGGAAGTATAGCGGAATTGGGATAGGGAGAGGGCGAGGAGGGTGGCTTGTTTATAGAGGGAATATAGAGAGTTAGGGAGAGAGGGAGGGGTAGGTAGAGAGAGATATTGGAGAGAGGTTGTGTGTGTGAGGGAGAGAGAGGGGGAAGGAGAGACATAGTGAGTGGTAAGGTGGGAGGGATAGAGTTACATATAGAGAGAAATAATTTCTTCCAAACTATATTGAAATCATTTTTTTGTAACTCTTAATAAAGATATATGCAAGGTATGGTGTGATAGTAGGTCACAACTCTTGACCTTACCACTATTTTTCCCCAAAAATTTCCAATACCTTATCCTTGTGGTCATGAAATACATGACTTACAAAGAAGTCAAAAGTTCTTCCAAATTGAAAATCTATCCTCACTTTTTGTTGGGTAGGGTACTTAATCTAAGTCACTCTATTCTCAAATACATAATTTATATCTATCTCCCCCTCTCTCTCCTTCCATTTCTACTTATCTTTATCTCACCTCTCTCCCTCTCTCCCTCCACCTCCTCTCTCTATATGAGTGGGGAGGGGAGTTGATACGGGTGGGTGCCCATCGCTGAACCACTACCTATGATTTATAAGGTACCCGGGCCGGGACAACTGGCTATCTCGAGGGAAAGGAATAAAACATTGATTGGTCGAGTGAAGAGCATCCTTTGGATCATGGCATAAGGAATTGAATGTAGCTACGACTGGGATCCCACTAGTCCCGGAAAAACAAGCCCTTCCCAGAGAAGAAAATCTGGAGGGAGGTTCGACTGAGCCCCGGGTAGACGTCTGCCGATGAAGGAGGGGTGCATTGTCGGTCGCATCAAGAAGGGGTCTCACCGATGATAACTAGATCATTTGATCAATCTCATAGAATGGCGTGGAAAATCCTTTAAACTTTACAGCAGTCCAATCCAATATCCATGTGTGTATGGTGGCGCACAGTTACGACAATAAGCCGGCCATGGGAAAGTAACATGCAACTGTATCTACTATAGCGATATCCAATCCATTCGAAGACTCATGATCAATAGCGATAAGATCGACAACTTGATTGAGATTCACAACGTTCAACTCATGCCCCCCTATACTTCATCATTTGATCACGACCGCCCTTTCAGGCCTTTATGAGAATAGGGGCGAAGCAAATCGAAGTCGAGGGGCTGGATAATGAACTAACCTTGTTGAATTGTGATTAACTAGATTCCGAAGTATCGGTGGAGGTCAGCTGAACCTAAGCCCAAGATCGAGAGGGTTTGAAATCCACCAGCCTGAAGAGCAAGCATTATTGAAAATTGGTTTGATGCTATCTTATTCGCTCAAATTAGGCCCAAGGGGGAATGTTGATAGAAAGATGCGGTCGGGGAAGGGATGGTAGGAGTAGAGATAGGGCCGAGAAGGCGGACGATGCACACTCGGAGTCTCCCTCGGCTCATGCCCTATACAGGAGGCGAAGGGATGGATCCGCTCCTACCCTTGCCCTCCCCCACTCGGTGATGAAACGCTTATAGTCTAGTTCATCACCCCACCAGATTCTATATGTAACATGAATGCCCTACTATAGCCCCACCTATCCCGGAACTATTAATTCAAGGTTGGGGTGTTCATGTGGGAGGAGGAATGGTAGGAGGGATGAGATGGCTCTTCTTATCGATTTCATATCAACCCGCATAGAAACTTGTCGCATTATCGATTTCGAGGTAAGAGCTTCCATGGAGGGCCCCCCCCCACTATACTATCGACGAAATCCGAAATATTCACTATAGATAGGGGCGAGCTCCCCTGCAGGGTGGGGGGAAATTCTAGCTATAGAAAGGGCCCCAACTCATCCTCATTCTGAAATGGGAATGTAGCTAGTGACTGGAAAGGGTACGTAGGTAGGGAGCCTTGATGAGATGAGGATGAAATGATGTTGTCTTACTTGGTTCGATGCTGGTAGTGCCCTATTGAGCTTGCCGGGTTTCATGCAAGATCGTTAGTGAGCGTCACGGTGGGAATTCCGTGTTTAGATTTGATTCACGAGTGGGCCATTCTTGCCATGTCGCCTCAAGAAAGAGGACGAAGCCGCCTGACTAGATTTCTGTTAGGAATTGGTGTGTGCCGGGGCTCTGCCTAGCTGTAAGACTTACCAAAGCTTACCAAGATAGGCAAGGCAAGTAAGAGAGAATATATCAGCAGGCAACCATTAGGAAGTTATTAGGGGCTATTAGGGAGGCAATAGGCAAGCTTTCCCATAGTTACCTTCCCATGGCAAGCCGGTTCCCTTTCCATGGTTCCCCGGGCCCGCTTCCCTTCCTCTTTCTCCGCCAGATCCAGAAGGTTCTTCTCAAGATCCATCGATCGATCGATCCGTCTCTGATAACGCAAGATCCGTCTCTTCATTCATACGCGTTTCAAGATCCGTCTCTTCCCCGTCTAAGATCCAGAGAAGAGCGTATCAAGAGCTTGCGGCGATTCCCGATTCTATACGTAACATGCCAACTATCATCCACATGCCATAGAACCCACCCTCTTTCTTAGGAGTCTATGGGCTCTATTAGGGGTTAGGGGTAGGGGTAGGGGGTGGGAAACTAACTATAGTTGTTCCGCCCGGCCTATTCGCGAAGGCGAGATTCTATACGTAACATGCCAACACGATAATCACCCCCCGGATCCTCCTTTTCAGAGGAGCCCGAAAGAACCGTAGGCGAACAATAGAATAGAGGGCTGGTTCCAAAAAGTGCCAGGTAGGGCTCGGGGGCCCCTTTCAGTCAAGATTCTATACATAACATGCCCACCCCTGCATTGGGAATGAGAAGTGTTTTCATCGAGGCAGGCTCCAACTCTTCAGAACTTGGGTACAGTGGGATGTGCAGATGAGATGATGCACCCTTATTTTAAGTATCCCGGTGGAATCTACTGAATCAAGGGCGACTAGAATCGGCTGGTGGGTAGCTGGTTGGTGGCTTAGATGGCTTTGTACCTTCCAGTCCTGTACCTTATAATGGTTTGTCTAGCTTCGAGAGTCGTCTAGCGAGAAACATAATCAAATTCTTTTGGCTTTGTACCCTATAGCGTGTGCTAGCGAGAGATCCTTGCCTTTGCTTCTGTCTTTATTGATAGTAGTGGTAGTGATACCGGTTCCACTACTGGTCGTACTGCTCCTGGCGTTGCTGCTGACTATATCGCTGTTGCTGATGGAAAAAGGTAAACAACTAGCAATGCGGGTAACTAGCTTGACTGCCTGGCTCTGGCTATCGATCTCGAACTGGTTATGCACTTGGAGATGGAAGGAATGCCATCTTTGCTCCTGCTGCTCCTGCAATGGGTTCTGCTATCCCTGCCTCTGCTTGCTCTGGTGTTGGATATGCAACTTCTGCTCCACCGACTGGATCTACTGGTATTGAATATTCTGCTTCAACGACATAATCTACAGAAGAATCATTGGCTAGATCAACTGCTATGGATGTTGCTATTGGTAGCTTTGCTTATTCTCCCGTAGCTATCTCTGCAGGCTCTAGGACTGGAGAAGCTACTGATGGTTCTCTAGCTAGTGGTATAAGTCTTTCCATCCATCCATATCTTAGGGGGTATAAGTCACAACCCATCAATAGGGCTCCTCGCTCACGCTCGAAGTGTTAGGGCTCCTTGCTCACGCTCGTAGTAGGGAGCAACACACCTTAATTTGTTATAACCCACCTATGTCTTGTCTTTCCTTGGTACCTATGATTCCCTATTGGTATGTCTTGTCTTTCCATCCATTGCCATACTCGATATGGAGATCTCCCTTTTTGGTTGGATAGCTGGTGGGATAGAAGGTTATATCTCATTACCTTTCTTGGTACGATTCGCGTTGAGGGTGACCTTTGAGATTGGTATGATTCGCGGAGTGGGGGGGCCTCGCCTGACATAAGGAGAGCGAAGAGTACGAGGAAATGGGTTGATTGCCCCGACGATACATTGTCGAGATTGGTCTACGGTTTTGGATCGTAATACGTAAGTTGGTATAAAGACACGATCTTTCCACTGTGTGGAAACATCATCATGCGCTCGAAAGAACTCTTCGTTGGGCATTCCATTGCAAACCATCCAGAAAAAAGAATTGCTTCCCATCCGGAACACCATGGCCATGTCAAGGTAGGGGTAGGGCCATCTTCTATACGTAACATGCCCTATAGTTCCCTGCATGCTGCTTTTTAGGTGGGAGGGCCCCTACTATTCTAAGGTAGTTGCATGTTATGTATAGAATCTATTCCCCTCAAATTATATGGGGGAGGTCCAACAATTGAAAGGAACAAAAAGTCTCCATAGGCCCCTACTATTTGGCAGGGCTTCAAATCGATCGATCCGCAGCAAGCCCCAAAAGAACTATTTGGCAGGGCTGCATGAAGCACCCTACTATTCGCCAAGGTAAGCTGCAGATCGATATCTGAAACATTCTTGTTTTCACGATCGATCTCTGCATGCAGTCCCGCAGTTTTTTTGCCGGGATTGCTTCGATGGGGAAACGGGTGGGTGGCCTAATGGCCCATAGAATAGTAGGGGCCCATCCAACCTTGGAAGAAAAGTTGCAGGGAGGGTCACTGGGAATCTGCCGTTCTTCACCGGAGGGTAGATGCCATTGGTGGGTGGATAGCCGGATAACCCCCCGGGCCCCATCCCCACACACGTTCCAGTTTCGGGTGGGGGAAATATCGTCAGATGAGTGCTGCCCCATAGGGTGACGATGGGCTGCTACAGGGAATGACCGTCATAGAACTATCCTTGTCGGTGTAAACCTAATAAGGAGTCGCGTTCGCCCTATGACTATTCAGAATGAAGGATGGATCAAATTTGTTTCCCCATAGACTCGGTCGGGCTGACCTATAGTTGCGATAAAAAATCTCTTTCTATAGCCCTATCCTCAGGGGCATGTTACGTATAGAATTTGGCCCTACCTCCCTCTTGAATAGTAGGGGCCATAGAATTGGGTGGGGCCCTCCTGCATGCATGCACACCCGGATAGCCTAACCCAACTGCGGGGGGGGGTGATTATAGCTGTGTCCTTCCTTCCCTTTCCCTAGTGGGCCCCTACTATTCTATGGTAATGCCTTTCATCGATCCATTTAGAATAGTAGGGGTCTGGGTCATATGACTGGCGAAGTGACCCAACTGCATAGAATAGTAGGGGCCCCTAATAAACCCTACCTTTAGTCGATCAAAAGTCTGGGTCATATGATTGGCGAAGTGACCCCGCATAGAATTGTAGGGCCCATTTCCATATTCTTGAGGATTCTAGTCGCCCTTGATTCAGTAGATTCCATAGTGGATTCAGTTGTTTAAGATCCTACAGCAGCATCCCTTCCATCTCGAGATCCAACAGCAGCAGGCCCTTCCCCATTATGTCCAAGGTCAGAAGCAGTAGTTTAAGCCCAAGACTAGACCCTAACGTCCACAACATGTGTGGGGCAGTAGGAACTATAGTTTCCTTATTCTAGCAGGTTGATCTCATCAGGTGCACTAGTAGATCCTACAGGGACAACATTAATAGTCGTCGGGGTGTCGAACAAATGGTGCATTGAGATCCATATCCATACCCAGACCGTCTCGCTAGCGCTTTCTATAGCAGCATCAGTAACAAGATTACTCTCTACCCTTTTCTTTTCCTTTTCCTTGGCATCTTTTTCATTCCATTTTATGTTTATTATTGGTTTTTAAAGAGGTGGAAGTGTCTATTCTGCTGCCTATGTAGTTGGGGTAATCTACTTTGGTGCTGTTGTTTTCCTTGTCATTTTGAAGCCTGGAAAGAACCTGTTGTGCTTAAGAACAACATTGGCTCTTTCCTGATTTGAATTAATTCCTTGACCATTTGACTGAAGGCAAAGGTTGCTGCTCTATCTTCTTTTTCTAAAATTGTGGTGATAAGACATCATCTTCATCATCTGAAATTCCTTCCATGTCCCCCAATAGAAAATCCAAAATTTAGCAGATTTTTAGGCAAAAGAAATCCCTTCTCCGTATCTTGAACTCATCTACATAGTTAGACCAATAATCTTCAATAGTTGAAATGTGCATATATTTCTTTCCCAACCTTGATTGCATGATGCCCTTAGTGTTATAAGTGCACTTTCCATAAAGAAATTTGAAGTTGAACGAAGCCATTTTCTCATTGATGGATTCAGAATCCACTGTTGTTTACATTTGTAGATTCTGAACTGGAACAAAATCCAACTCCAGGCTTGTGACTCCCTCCCAAAAGAAAGTGTATTTCAGAGACTTGGTGAAGATACTACATGAAGATAATCCATATACCTATCATTTAAAAACTTCAATTAGGCTGAGATTGATGAAGGTGCACATAACTGCCACTCATGTAATAGGGCAAGGCGTTCCCTTGACTAGTAAGTGCCTCCCTCTGATCATATTGGACACAACACATTGACTTGTTGTTTGGGCAATTCTCCCTACCATAGAAAGGGGGTGCTTATCTAAGAGGGGCACTCCTCTGTTAGGAGAGGGAAAACCACAATACTTGGTTGAGTTGAGTGCTTCAATCTCCCTAAATATTAGTAAAGGGGGTCAATTGAGTACCCTTAGGGCCATTTCGTTGATTGAGAGCATCAATAGGTCTTCTCTCTCATTGCACCTATGAATGCTCTCGTGTTGGTTGAATCCCTCTTCCCCCCTTCCTTGGCCTCACAAGTGGGGATTGGTATGAGTAGAGATACATGAGAGCACCCTAATCTCAATGTGTGTGTGTGTGTGGTTTATAGATAATGGCCATACCCAGCTGCACCAAACCTAGGTACAAAGGAAAAATTGGTAAACTGTCTTATGTGAGCCCAAACACAAACCAGTAACATAGGTCTAGAATAAACCTTTAGAACATCCAATTTATTATTAGGTAAACTTAGGTTCATTCTAGACTGTATATTATGCTTGATGGTGCACATTCATCATATTAGTGAAAACTATAAAATATCAATGCCACCAAATTAACTTGTTTACGGGGATGTACCTGTACCAAACTAGACTGGGTACAAATGCTGGGTTTAGTCCTCGTAGGTGAACCTAGGGTTTGTACCCAAGATGTCTCCACAGTCTTGGGTATGAACCTTGGACATACACAAGGCAAACTGGGTTGAATAGTGGATAAAAAACTCTCTTATTTTTTAGAGAAACAGATTCTTAGGACCAATTAATTGTGGTTAAACTCTATCAGTTTTCTTCTCATAAATGTTTTTTTAAATTGCAGTTAAGGTCTGTAAAGTTTCTTTAATGTCCATGTTGATAATAGATAGCATCGGTCAGATAAAGGTCAAATTGATCGCTGTTTAACAAGTGATAGAAAGTTAAATAAAGAGACACGTCCCTTGAGCCGACGTGTCTCCACTTTGTGGAGACACATCCGCTCATGGGACGTGTCTCCCACATTGATACTTATATCCACTCCTTCCTCATTTGGGAAACATGGAAATATATAGATGTTGACCTATGAGGATCAACTTTCAATGAACTAGAATTTAATCTTTCTTTAACATGGTATCATAGCTGAGTTAAGGAAGATCTAATTAAATTCAAATCAGATAAGACAATAGCATTGTTTAATAGTTCATTCCGTGGCTGCGTAGCTTTCAGCTCTCGCCTGTCACAATCAAAATCTTTCTCTACCATCGGATATGAGTTTTGGCGACATCATTCGGAAACGAAAGTTGGTCATGCTGTCGAGTCTGTATCAGCGATTGAAGCTTGAAGGATGGACTCTCTTAAAACGATGAATACATGTTTTGTAATCGTTTTGAATGCTCGCCTTTCCTACTGACCGTTCCTTGTATACACCCGTATATCTCTCAAGGAGCACTGGTTTGTGTCGTCTATATCACGTATCTGGCACAAGGAGTCTAGGAGATCGGCGGAATACGTATATCTCTTACGAAAGCAGATATTTGCTATTCCCGTGAAATCACGATGTTATCAGGTGATTTCAAATATTATATCGAATTAAGAAGACGAGTCTTAATGCTTCAAAGAATCGATATCTATCAATCGACAGGCATAGGAAATTCCGAAATTATATTGCCGTCGCTTAATGGTTGAGGAAAGTCGAGCTCATGAGAAGACGTTGATAAATAAAGAAGTTTCAGGAGCTGCTTTAATTACTCATAAAGGAGGGTAATCAAGAAACCAAAGAGGTGGGCTCTGAAGCACGCTGACACGCTCGGGCGAATCGACCAGTTTAGGGAACGCACATTGTTATTCAGTTAATTAATAAATAGCAGGCTTATCATTTAACCTGTCCTGTGATTGGGCAAGAGGGGCATGGCGAAATTATCAGAGGGTGATAAACGATGGATAGTTCAGGATAGACCTGACAGTACCAATGTCCACAATTGGCACTGGTCCGAGAAAGATTGCTTGCAGTGGCCTCGCTCAACTCCTTGAAAGCCTTACAGTCCTTGACGAAGAAGCCCTCTTCATCAAAATCACTGCAGTCGAAAAGATCGAAGGCGAGGCTTATGTCAACATCCGCAAGGGAAATGTCATTCCGGGCTGTGAGATTAGTCTCACAATTGCATGGAGTGGGGAGACTAAGGAACCTCCAACAGGTGCAGCCAAGGGCACACTGCACTTCCCTTATATTGCGAATGAGGATGCCGGTGAGGACCTTGAGATCGGGCTTTCTGTCAAGGATGATGGCCTTGTTGCAGAGAAATTGCGCCAGGCATTTGTTGATCGAGGCAAACCGGTTGTATTGGCATAGGTGAGGAAATATGTGGAGCATATGAGTGTTGGTGGACCAGCCAAGGATGAACTTGAGTCAAAACTCTCACAGTTCAAATCCACAACTACACCTGCACCTGCATCCACATCCACATCCGCACCTGTATCTGTTTCTACAGGACCAACCAAGCCAGTAAAGAAGGTGGTGCCTACGAAGGAGGGGTTTAAGACTATTAAAATTATTGAGAAGTTCAATTATAGGGCAAGGGATATTTATGAGGTGCTTATGGATGAGAATAGATGGAAAGGCTTTACACAGAGTAATGCAAAGATTAGCAGAGAAGTTGGTGGGGAGTTTTTTGTCTTCAATGGGGCTATTACGGGTGTCAATCAGGAGCCCCAACAGGACAGGCTTATTGTTCAGAAGTGGAGATCTGGAAGCCGGCCTGATGGGCTCTATTCAATGGAGTGACGCAAACAGAAACGGTGTATATGCGGGGGGGGGGGGGTTGCAAAACATCCGGATTCCTTATTTTTGGTCTGTCGCCACATCTAGTGCGAACTCCTCCTCCTGAATGCAACACGTGATCTCAACAACTTTCACATAAAGGGGGGGCCTTGAGCGCATCTTCAAAGTTACCTGTCATTTCACGAGTGAATTCAGGAGTGTCTACAGGATGTAATTCTATCTAGATGAGAATGATTTCCTGTAGCCTGGGCATGTCTTCTTCACTCCTGTATCTTTGCGCTTGGTGTCTCCTAGATCCTTGATGAGTATTCTGCGACTGGTATTTTCTTGTGGTACCTTTTGAACCAGTGGGAGAGATATTGTGCCTCCTTCAATTGAGCAAGATTTCATGAAAACCGAGTTTAGCACTCTCAAGGAGTAAAAGATGGAAGAAAGAGATAATTCAAAATATTTAAAGAGATGAGTATTTTGTTTGCTTTGGTTGTATTCACCCTTCTAGGCTAAAATTCAGTTTGCTGAGTTGAGCAAATCCGATTTCACTTGCTTGGATTACGTATGGTGTTCACTGGGATAAGATTCTTTAGAATTAAGAAATATTCATTGCAAGTTGTTCATACTAATTTCTGAGTGTGACTCTTATGACTAATTTTCTATATGCATTATCTGTGATAGAGCCTCAAGAGAAGTTTGGTTCTATATGTTGACTACGTAATGAAATTTGTGTAGATTGTCTTTTGTCATACTGAGATTAGCTCTTCTGAGAAAATGGAAGAAAGACATGTCTAAAATCAATGAAGGTGAATGATTAATTATCTAGGGTTACTTAGGAGATTTTGATATCATTGAGATAAGTATTGCATGGTTGATGAATTGTTATGTAGTTATTGATTCATGCTATAACTTTGAGATGGTCAATCATGTATGCTTCTAGCAATGGTATTTTTTGAGATAAGTTGAGTTTCATGAACTGTTAATAATCTCTTCTTAATGCTTTTAGGACGGATAAAGAAGTGTAAGAGATTACTTCAATGAAAAGCTTGATGCATCCTGTAGGTTGAAAAATGGAGACAATGCTTGCAACCATGAGATTGTGTGAATGGCTGAAGATATCTTTTGAAAAGGAAGCATTAACCTTCAGAGGGAGTCACATTAGAATCTCTGAAGATATCTTTTTGTAATGCATAATTCTCTGAGATGGAGAGATATGAGGTGAAAGCCCTTGTTCATCTCTGAGGCTGAGATGAAGCGTCATGTTGAGAGACTCCATGACGACATCACGTTGAGAGACTCCGTGGCAAATATACAAATTGAAGAAAGCACTATATGGACTTAAACAGGTCCCCAGAGCCTGGTATGAAAGAATTGTCAGCTACCTCTTGGGACTAGGATTTTCCAAGAATGATGCAGACCCAAATCTTTACTTTAAGGTAATTAAAGGTGAGATGTTAATAATTATTGATGATCTATTGATAACAGGAGAAGATCACCTCATTGATCAAGAAAAGAAGGATCTAACTTCAGAAGAGTCCCAAGCACCCGCAGTGTGGCTTAAGGGGGGGTGTTGGAAATAAGCCACACCCAGACTGACGATGGGCTGGCCACAAGGGGCCAGTAGCTCAGTTGATATAACATATATTGAGATATCTTCCAGGCACTATTGGATATGATTGGGCTGGGAGTGTAACCGATTGGAAAAGCACATCAGGATGTTGCTTCAGTTTAGGATCGGCTATGATCTCTTGGATCTGCGGAAAACAGTCTTTAGTGGCACAAAGCTCGACAGAAGCTGAATACATTGCAGCCTCTATGGGGGCAAGAGAAGCAGTTTGGCTCCGGAAAATTGCTTGTGGGACTCTTTGGTGAACCCTTGAATCCTACTATCATTCATTGTGATAATTAGAGTTGCATTAAACTCTTTGTAAATCCAGTATTCCATGATAGATCTAAGCATATTGAGATCCCCTACCATTATGTAAGAGACATGGTAGAAAGGAATCCAGTTGGAGTATATTAGTACAAATGATCAAACAACAGACATTCTCACCAAACCTCTCTCCAAAGTCAAGGTTGAACACTTTAGGAAGAAACTTGGTATGGTTGAAATGCAATTTGATATTATGTTTGAAAGTCAAATTGTTTAGAAGTTGTACTGATATATTTAAAGATGTTTAATGTGTAAACTCTTTTGTCATGTATGTAACTCCATGACCTTATGGGCCCGCTCCCCCTGTGTACATTATTGAAAGGTGACGATCTTTCTAATAATGAACACTTGTATGTGACATTGTAAAGTGATGACTCTACAATGATGAGTTGAACTATCATGATAGATATCATGTGACTTGATATCTGTGGACATGTCATGATAGTATCTCTTGGACACTTTGATGGATATCATGGGACTTGATGTCATTTGAAGATCATTGTGATCCTTAAGAGATAATCATGGTGGATAATTATATATCTGTGGATATGCCATGAATTATTATGGTAGACATCATGTGACTTGATGTCAGTGCACATACCATAATGAGGATGTGTTATGAAGAATGTCATGTGACTTGACAGCATACCATATCTTCTGATATCACGAGATAGGTGATATCACTTTTACTTGGTGGAAGTTATTTTCCCTAGCTAAGAGGGAGTGTTGAAAATGAAGATATGTTATGAAGAATGTCATGTGACTTGACACTTTCAGAAGCATACCATATCTTCTGATATCACGAGTTAGGTGATATCACTTTATACTTGGTCGGAGTTTATCTTCCCTAGCTAAGAGGGAGTGTTGATAGTAGATAGCATCGGTCAGATAAAGGTTAAATTGATTGCTGTTTAACAAGTGATAGAAAGTTAAATAAAGAGACACGTCCCTTGAGCCGACGTGTGGAGCGCTCATGGGACGCGTCTCCCACATTGATACTTATATCCACTACTTCCTCATTTGGGAAACATGGAAATATATAGATGTTGACCTGTGAGGATCGACTTTCAATGAACTAGATTTTAATCTTTCTTTAACAGTCCATGAGAGGGTTTTATCTAGGCACAAACATCTTTTGAACATATTAAGTCTGAACAATTTCTGGCACATTTTTCCACCATACACACTGAATTTGCATCCTACACATGCTGCTTAAACCAATCTTTCATAATTTGCACATTGGGCTGCAGATTTTACTATTGATTCAATGACGATGCCAGTTGACATGCACAATCAAAGGATATAAAGATTTGACATATACTCAAATGGCAACTATACTTGGGCCTCTATATGGGAAATACAGCAGTAAACATAACAGATACTGCTATGCATATGGTTCTTTAGGTTTTCCTTGATACTATTTGCTATTGGAGGATTACATATCTATCTATAGTTTTTGAATCCTTTGTAATCTCTGGATTTGTAGCAGTCATTGTTCATCAAATGTTCATATTTAGCCACAAATGGCTTCTTGTAACCATTGAAGGCTGTAATTTTGTAACAGTATTTCCCTTCTATATATATATATATATATATATATATATTACTTTATTTCTATATATTTTTATTAATATATTTTGTGTTTCTTATTAGTTATTTATATTTATATTTATATATTATCATAAGTGGATATAAAATATGATTCTTGTTTTACTAACCTATTTATTTTAGCATATTTATATACTAAATTTCTTGTTAATATATATGGCTGAACACAGCCGTATGCAACTCAGGATTTTTTTTTTCTTTTTCTTCGTGGACCCAAAACAGCAAAACACTAAAATATGTAATATGAAAATTACTTTTTCCAGTATTGTATGCAAGGGCATGTTTATTGGAGTTAAGGATCTTACATGAAGTGAGAGTATTTATTTGTTTTGGCCATCTGCAGGAGAAACCATTTGATAAAGAGGATGATGTGATAAAGGCAACAGCTTTTGAGGTGATAACAACATTAAGAGATGTGCTAAAGACGAGTTCATTATGGAGGGACCATGTCCAGACATATACTCAGGTAACTACAGAAGTTTTTTATATCTATATTTAGTATCATTGGTATATTTTCTATTTTTGGATAATATGCTTGGTTCACTCCTTTGAAATTATAGAGTTTATTTTAGTACATGAATCTCATAGAGAGCATATACATACGTTTTCATTTTACTAAAGACATATACTCAGGTAATCCAGAAGTTTTTATTAATCATCTTTGGTATCTTTGGTAGGTTTTCTAATTTTTAATGATATGCTTGGTTCACACACTTGAAATTATAGAGTTTATTTTAGTAAATGAATCGCATAGGAAGCATGTATATATATTTTTTCATTTTAGAAACTCCTCCATGTTGGATTTGTATGTGCTTTCTGTAGTTTTCTTCTGATAACAGCATTTGCATATTGCTCTGTGCTTTCTACTCCTTGCTGAAACTGTGTACTGCTTGTAGCTTTCCCCTGACATTATCATTTGCATCTTGGTCTGTGCCATCTACTACATGTTGAAGTTTTTTGGTGTTCTTTCTACTTAATGTTGATATAATCTGTCGTGTTTAATCAATCTGTTTGATTTCTTTCAGCTTGCTTTCTATTGCCTTGCCCTTTGCACAGCCAGTTGAATATTTAGCAGGATTGTTGCTTGTCAATTTACTGGCAACTTAGTTTGCTGTAAACCAATACCATTCCCTGGTGCACTCTTTCATCTAGCATAGATTTGCATGTTCAAAGCTAAACTAAGTATTAGCACAATTTTCAGTTTCAGAGCGGGCAGTTGAGAATGCAAGGACATTAATATCTTTTGTTTAAAGACCTAGGAGTTTCCTGTTAACTCAATATCTTATTATGATTTTCTCTTGGTGATCCTGAACATGGGTCTGTTTAAACTTTATTCACTTAATTACTTACACCCACTAAAACAGGACTTTTCTAATCATCTTCAATAGTGTTCTCTCCTTGCCTAGTGTTTCTGCTAATGTTTTTAAATTTGCAGCTATATTTGGTTGCCAAGGGAAAAATAAGTTTCCACACCCAATTGCTTCTCTATGCATATTTTATAGCACAGTTAAGGGACAAACTATTTCTGAACTCAAGACAGAACTCTCAGATAGGTTCTTTATCCAGAAAACAATCACTCCGCAGGACACAATTATTCCATGCAGCCATTTCATGAGATAGGAATCTAGGATAATGATAATCTCTAGTAGCCTAAACATCATTCACATTTCAGAACAAAAGGAATGCTTTTAGTTTTAACTGCAAGGATAACTGGCAGCTAGCCCCTTACTGTGTTGCACGTTACTGAATTTGTGCTGTAGAATAGATTATGTAAAAATATTATCTTTCTATGTATGACTGTTCCACTTGTAACACAGACCTTAGTGATTAGGATGGATTATAAATTCTGAATGTCCTTCATGAATGTGTTCTCACACACTGGATGAGAATATTGTTCTTCCAGTATTTGATAATTTGTAATTATTGCTGTCCTTGTGATTCATGGTAATTGTTTCTCATGTAAGGATTAGCTGTCTTCAAATGCTTCTTGGAATTGTGTCTGACCCGCCTTAACGCTATCCATTGCCATATTTAAGTTCCTATAGTCCCAAGGAAATTCTGGATACATCTCTTTTCTCCATAACAAGTATCTACATCTACCATAGGTTTAAAACCTTTCGTACAAGCTGTAACACCATGGATGGTGCATCTCTTTGCCTTGTAAGGCCTTTGCTCTTTACCCTTTAACACAAACTGGGCTGTTGTGCGATGACTATTTAAGCCTATATCTACATAGTTAAATTGAGGTATGATTACAGATTTGAAGAAAACAAATGAAAGCTTCAAAGGAGAACAGTTAGGGTGGAAATTCAGTCTTTTGAAAGTACGCTTAAATTTTTTGATCAAATTTGAGAAAATTCCTTCAAAGGAGAACATCAAAAATTGGAAATTCAACCTTTAAAAGCACAATTTTTGATTTTGTTGCTATTTCCTATATAGATTTTCGGTAGATTTTTAGGATTATAATAGAAAATAAATTTGCTTCTTCTACTGCTGGCCATATACAAAAGTGTCTTGTGTATTCTGTATGAAATTTCAGTAGACATCTAGAGCTTCGCTCTACACGAATCGTTTTTTGAAAATTGAGGTATGGGACATTCTGCTCAAATTAGATTAAAAACTTTGAGTTGATAATAAATATAGTGCTTAATTGTTTCATGGACGAAAAATTCTCTTTTGTTTAAAAATATTTCTCAAGTGCTAGCTTTAAACTGTTAGATTTAGGATCAGAAATGAAAGCAATCAGAAAATGCAACACATAAGACAATGAACACAACAAGATACCCTGGGAAAACCCTCCTACTCGAGGGAGAAAAACCCAGCAAATATATCTTTTATATATTGAAGGAATAAGAGCAAAAATCTGCTTACAACTCAGGCCCAACACAATGCTGAATTTGATACAATGAATAATAGCACCTCTCCTAGATGCAAAGATACAAATGAATATGTTTCTCCTTGAATTCGGTCTGCTGCTACAAGATGATGATCTGCTGCTCAAGTATGAACTTCTTCTAGGAATGTGAATTATGATGAATGAACCTGATTATCAAATGAATGATCATCACCTTGTATTTATACAAAACTAGGTGACTCTTCATTTGAGTTGGCCTCTTTTAAGAAACAAGGTGACTCTTCATAAAATTATTATATATAGCAAGTCCGACTTGCCTTGGTATTATTTATCCATCATTTTTAAATTTGAGAGAAAGATATCTCCCACTGTTATAACATCAACACTCCCTCTTAGCTAGGGAGGTATCTTTCGAGATATCCACGTCATGGAGTCTCTCAACATGACGCCCACAATGGCTACACCCATTTGTGGAAAACTCAAAGGTTCATCACGGAGTCTCTCAACGTGATGTCGTCATGGAGTCTCTCAACATGACGTCCACCATGGCTACTCCCATGTGTGGAAAGAAACACAAGTACAAGGGTTCATCACGGAGTCTCTCAACATGATGTCGTCATGGAGTCTCTCAACATGACGTCTCATCTTAGTCACAAAGATGAACAAGGGCTCGCACCTCATATTTCTCCGTCTCAGAGAAATATACACTACAAGGGCTTTCACCTCAAATTTCTCCGTCTCAGAGAAATATACACTAGAAGGGCTTTCACCTCATATTTCTCCGTCTCAGAGAAATATACACTACAAGGGCTTTCACCTCATGTTTCTCTGTCTCAGAGAAATATACATTACAACAAATCTTCATGATGATGTGACTCCCTTTGGAGCTCCAAGTACTTCCATCAACCTCCTGACCTCCTTGTCCAAGATTGTCTGCAATGCTTGCCTTAGAGGAGCGGTTTCCAATGCACATTTCTGACACTATTGACTTGCTCGAGTCCAAGACTATCCTCCTTGACCTCATTCGAGATCACCCTAAATAGGTTTGCGGAGCTACCAATGTTAAATCCAGATTAACTGTCTTGTACAATTTTGTTCTCAACTGCTGAAGAGGTCTTCCAAGGATTTTGCACTTGGCCTTGCAACACTGCAACCTTCACTTCTTCTTAGTGAGTCACAAAACTCCCTCTTGATCCCTGCCTCAGAGATTTCAAAGAAATCCTCTGGAAGTGAACTCCCCTCCATTGACCTATCTCAGAACCTTAATCCTTTTCTTGGACAAGCTCTCAACTCGTGCCTTGAATTCTCTGAACTTGACTCCCTCTGAATGTCATTTCCTCCTCTTCGAAGAAATTGATCGACTTTAGAATAAGAAACCTTCTGAATCAACTTTAGAGCTAGGCTCCTTCTGAGATGTCCCTATGTCAATTTCCGCAGTAGAAACATGTTGTGTAGACCTTAATTTGCAATCTCGAGCAAAGTGACCGTACTTGTCACACCTGAAACATTGAATGTGAGAGAGATCCTTCTTCTTCTTCGGTTCTGGGGCAAGAATCTGATTCTCTGTCTCTATTCCTCTTTCTTCCTTTGCCTCTTTCTCTAGAAGTATGTGTAGCAAGAACTTGATTTTCTACATCATGATAGTTTCGCCCAATTCCTCTTGCTGCCAACTGGACTCTTCTTGAATACAATCAGCTCGAAGACGATCAAACTTGGGCAACTTGGATCTCCCACTGATGCTCTGAATAAAGGGTTCCCAAGATTGAGGAAGACCATTTAGTGCCAACATAACAAGATCTCTGTTTGCAATTATATCCCCAATAGTGCTCAACCGATCTCTCAAATCAACAATCTTCATAAAGAATGAGATGAGTGAATCATCTTTATCCTTTTTTACGTTGTGAAGTTGTTGTCTCAAAGCAAGGGCTTTGCTGGTGTTGTTGATCTCATACAATCCTTTTAGAGTATCAAACATTTCTTCAGCTGTCTTCAACTTGGAGATGATTGGTACTAGGTGATTCATCACAGACTCTATCATGATCTTTCTAGCCTTCGTGCCATTTTTCTTCCACTAGATTTTCTCAATATCATCGGAAGGCTCGGGCGTATCACTTTCCACGAAATCAAGAAGATCATTCTCCTCTAATTCTGTGAGTACCCTGGGTTTCCAAGAGTTGAAGTTTGAAGCTCCATCAAGCCTATCTTTTACCTGGACACCGCTCACCATCTTCTTTTTCCACACAAATTCACCTTCAAAGATCTGCCCTTAGGTCAAAACTAATTTGAACCTTAGATCTGCGATACTTCAAGATCTGCCATAGATGAAAGTTGACTTGACTGCTTAAACAAATCTGATCAGATCTTTTCTTAGACCCGCTCTAATACCATGTTAGATTTAGGATCAGAAATGAAAGCAATCAGAAAATGCAACACATAAGACAATGAACACAACAAGATACCCTGGGAAAACCCTCCTACTCGAGGGAGAAAAACCTAGCAAATATATCTCTTATATATTGAAGGAATAAGAGCAGAAATCTGCTTACAACTCAGGCCCAACACAATGCCGAATTTGATACAATGAATAATAGCACCTCTCCTAGATGCAAAGATACAAATGAATATGTTTCTCCTTGAATTCGATCTGCTGCTACAAGATGATGATCTGCTGCTACAAGATGATGATCTGCTGCTCAAGTATGAACTTCTTTTAGGAATGCGAATTATGATGAAAAAACTTGATTATCAAATGAATGATCATCGCCTTGTATTTATACAAAACTAGGTGCTCTTCATTTGGGTTGGCCTCTTTTAAGAAACAAGGTGACTCTTCATAAAATTATTATATATAGCAAGTCCGACTTGCCTTGGTATTATTTATCCATCATTTTTAAATTTGAGAGAAAGATATCTCCCACTGCTATAACATCAACATAAACTCCCAACTTTTGTAAATATAAATCATATTGTAAGATTTTTGAAACAAAATCCAAGCAAGACCTAATGCCATGAGAAACTAGTTACAAAATACAATTATGTAGATTGGCAAGCCATCCAATATGAGACTGTATAAAAAGTACAAAGAAGAAACATTTATAGGGAATGCAAAGGTAGAAGGAGTTGAACACCCCATCCATTAGGAAGTGCAACTCTTGGGAAATCAAAAGACACCACAATATCTAAGGACTATGACACCTATCACACCCAAACTCAACCTATGTAATAACCTACCTAAGCAAGTTAAATGAAAGGAATAAGGAAAAGCATAAAAATAGGAAAATGCAAAAAGAAGAAGAACTCTCTTAAGTGCAACTTAGGTGGGGTAAAAGACGGGTTCTAACAAGATAAAGCCATGTTAGGTACCCATGTATAGAAAAGAGTTCCCTAGAATGTTATAGAAAAGAAAGAGGACTAGGTAGCCTCTTGTACCCCAACAAATCTCATAAATGATGAACTTGCTCTTTGTAAAGGGTTTAGTGAAAATATTTGAAACTTGTTTTGAAGTAGGACAAAAGTGAAGATCAATAACTTGTTCCTAGATAAGATATTGATTTAGTGCAGGTGGATTTCAATGTGTTTTGTGATGATGGCTGAATGAGTTCTTGAAGATTTGTGTGGCACTTTGGTTGGCATGGTAAATGATGAAGGATGTTGAAAAGGAACACCAAACTTGGTATGGATGCATTGAAGCTAGATGGTCGTTGTGGCAGCATTAACAACTTCTTGATACTTGACCTTTTTGGATGATAGAGCAATAGTATGCTACTTCTTGCACAACCAACTAATAGGACTTAAATTGGGATGAAAGTTGTAGCTGTATGTGGACCTGCGATCATTTGAATCACCCACCTGTTGGTGTGTGTTTTTAATACCCACCGAACACAGAATAAAAATGCCCAGGACAGTTTATCCTCTCTTGAAAGTTAATGCGTATGCTAAGAAGATTATGCAATAACTCCAATGTTTCTTTAGTCAGGTCATGACATGTGGATAAGACCAGTGGGCAATTTGTGATTTAATGGTAATCACAAGGGGACTTACGTTATAGTTTATTTGCAAGTTAAGGACTTAAACGGTTTTGATATTGAGGCTCTTTCCATCGGATATTTCAGATTTTCCAAAAATAATGTAAAAGGCAAGGGTTTAGAAATCTAAGCTACTCCTAAGAAATCAAGAGATGACAATGATTAGATAAAATGGGATAACCACACTTTGTTTCGCCTCCTTAGGATAACTACGCAAAACGGGTGCAATCTTCAATGGAGTTGATAATGATTTTCATGTTTGAATTTACAATTATCCAAATTGAAGTTAAGCATCCACAACTTAATAGCTCAGGCTAACTTTGCACATTGAATACAAATCATCTATTCAACAAAAGTATGAGCTTAATCTCATCCACCACTGCTATCAGATTTATCATTCACTAACAAACAAGCAAATAAAATACTAGTTTAACTTTACTCAAAATGTTGAAGGAGAAGATGTAAACCTTGCACACTATTTGAAAACAAAAGTCGTTCTAAGCATATCATGCACTAGAGCTTTTATTAACGGAAATAGTATATCGCAACAATCTCATACTACTCACTTCACCCCTTACAAATGAGGGGTGAGCTCAATTTATAGGCTTCCAGATTACAATTCAATGGCCAAGATTGATTTCGAATCAACGACCGAGATTACAAAATAAGACCCTAATTAGGGCTTGTCATAATTAACTACCTCTCGACCAATGAGAAAATTACATTTTGGGACACTTGTCCTTCTTGCTAAATATAAACCAACTCCATGGATAAGTTAGGTTCGTTGAACCTAGACATGTTGACTTGGAACAATTTGATTGGTTGGAAGATGACGAGGCGCCACCTCAGCGTGCTGGATGTCCTCGTTGTTCTTTTTCCATGCACTTGACTTAGAATATCTTTCTTTGCCAATGACTCTATCCTTTGTGCTTGTTTCTTCCTAGCTTTGATCTTGGATTTTCTTTGAGATTTGATTTCTTCTTCTCACTTGCATTTGAAGTCTGGAAGTCTCCCCTTGGAGCAGTTATTGAAGTTTTCCTTCCTAATTGCTTTTGAAATTCCTTCAAGTGCCTTGAATATGGAGAAGAACTCTCTTGTGCTTTCGCCAAAATGGAGGAAATTGGAACTTTCTCTGTGAAGTATTTCCCATACTTAGCCAAATTTTGGCTATTTTGTAACACCTTCATGTGGACTGTTCAACACTTAGCCAAGATTTTGGCCATCTTTATGCTCAAATGAACTTTGCCTGTGGATTTGTCTTCAATTCCGAGTTTGGCTTGTGCTAAGTAGGGCAGACTCCATCCTTGGGCAAGAATTTTATTCATTTCCTCTTTATTTCTCTTCATTTTTCCTGTTTTCTTTCCAACACTTAGTCAAAATTTGATCCTTTTATTGTAGGAAAATTCCACACTTAGCCATTTTTTGCTTCCTTTTGGCAAATTTACCATTTTTGTTTCTAACCTTGGCGGACTTTGGCACATGCCATGCCAATTTTCTATTATGCTTGAGCGGACTTCCTCATTGGCAAGCCAATTCTTGTTCTTTCTCCCTGGCGGACTTGGCTATGTCTTGGACAAGGCGGACTTTGAAGCTGGCCGGACAAGATGCATTTTCCTCTGGGCGTACTTGACCTTGTGGGTGGACATCTTCATGGCGGACTTCACAAATGCTTGGACATGCTTCCCTGTTGGAAGGCAGACTTTGCCTTGTGCCTGCCATTGCTCCCCTTGGTGTCTAGGCGGACTTCATGTTGCCTTAGCCATTTCTTTGGGTGAACTTTGCCAATGCTTAGACACTTCTCTTCCTGTGGCGGACTTTATACTTAGCCAAACATCTGACTTAGTCAAAATTTTCAATTTTCTCTCTCCTTCTGGGTTGGGCAGACTTGGAGGCCTCTTTGCCACTTATATTTTCTTCCATGCCTTAGAAAATTTCTTCATGCTGAGAGGGGCGGACTTCATGCTTGTCTTGCCATCCTTGATGCTTGGCGTATTTTAACCAATGCCTTAGAAATTTCTCTTCCATGCTGAGGGGCGGACTTCATCATGCCTTTGACAAGGTTGGGCGGCCTTTGGAACTTCCTTGCCATGTTGCCTTTATGCCTAGGCGGACTTTGAGATGACTTTGCCATTCTTTATTTCACAAGGGCGGACTTCCAAGCTTCTTTTCTAGAGGATGGCGAACTTTGAGGCTGGCTTGCCCCAGGCAAGGGCGGACTTGCCATGATGCTCTGCCATTTTCTTTCCAAGTCAAGGGTGGACTTGGGCTTGCACTTGACATGGCGGACTTGATGTCTTGTCTTGCCATCCTTGATGCTTGGCATATTTTGACCAATGCCTTAGAAATTTCTCTTCCATGCTGAGGGGCGGACTTCATCATGCCTTTGACAAGGTTGGGCGGCCTTTGGAACTTCCTTGCCATGTTGCCTTTATGCCTAGGCGGACTTTGAGATGACTTTGCCATTCTTTATTTCACAAGGGCGAACTTCCAAGCTTCTTTTCCAGAGGATGGCGGACTTTGAGGCTGGCTTGCCCCAGGCAAGGGCGGACTTGCCATGATGCTTTGCCATTTTCTTTCCAAGTCAAGGGTAGACTTGAGCTTGCACTTGACATGGCGGACTTGATGTCTTGTCTTGCCATGGGCGGACTTGGAGCTTCTCCTTCCACGGGCGGACTTCAACTCTTTCCAAGACATGGCGGACTTGGAGGCTTCTCCAGACATGGCGGACTTGGAGCTTGGCCTGCCAGTGCCTGCCTTTGGCTTGCCAGAGGCAAGGGCAGATTTTGGACCATGTCTGCCATTCGTTCTCATGGGCGAACTTCTTAGACTTGTCATTTTTCATCAATTTTTTACCTTTTACCTTGATTTTCATGTTGATTTCTCTCAATCTGGAGGCGTGTTGGCGTCACAATTAGTAGGATTTTGAAATGGAAACTTTTCCCAAAATAGAAACTTTCCAAAAATAGAAACTTTCTAAAAATAGAAAAAAACAAAAAACATCCCTAAAAAATAGGAACTCCAGAATGGCCTAAAAATGCCAAAAATAAAAAAATCAAAATCCCTATAAAATATGAAGTGTCCGAATTGACTCAAAACAATGGTGTTCCTCGTCTACCGGTCCTTCTAAGCACTTCCATTACATCTAGGCATTGATATGGGCTTGAATTCTCTACTTGGCTCAAATGATTTCCAAAAAACTCTAATTCCTCATTGTAAATAAAATGGTGATAAGCAGTTGTGCTGCCAAGGCAAAAAACCAAAAAGAAAAAAGAAGGGGGTCCCCATTTGCAATGGAGCGATGTGTGAAATAGTTCACAACACCACCCAAGTGGAATTAGTGCATCAAACCAAGTTTGTAGCTTTGCCTGTTGAATTGGCATCCCGTAACTTTGAGTACACTAGACATAATGCAATATTCATTTGACAGATTTCCAAGGGAGCTTATGTAGTTCTTGCAGAAAGTGAGAAACCATGCCAACGACATACAACATTTTTGGAGGAGTGTGAGTTAGATGGATGAGGCTTCCTACAAGCTGTTAATACAAAGTGGCATCAATGAATGGAATGAAAGAATGAGCCTCAATTTTGAGTCTTGAAAGGAAGAAAGTTGGAGTGGACTTATCAGGCATATGAAATAATGAAGCTAAGAAAGTAGATCAGAAACATACATGAGTTGACAAGACCTGTCACAAAATTGGATTGAGTGATCATCTCTATCTTGAGAAAGCGATGTAGAAGACCCAAATTAGTCATAACCGACTTGACATAAAGAGCAGATCTCACTGAACTAGTGATGGATGAAGAACTCCCGTTGATGACTAGATCATCAACATATAGAATAAAATCAGAAGTGCATCATCTTGCCATGGAATACATAGGGTAGATTAGAAACTTACTTGAGTTGAGTGAGACTTATCTTGAAATCAGATTGAGTGATCTCTAACTTGAGAAAGTAATGCAGAAGACCGAATTTAGTCATAGACCGAATTTAGTCATAACAAACTTGTCATGGAGAGCAGATTTCACTGAACTAGTGACGGATGAACTCCTTCTGATGACTAGATCATCAACATATAGAACAAAATCGGAAGTGCATCATCTTTCCGTAGAATATAGATGTTCAAATCAAATGACACTTGGAGAATTTGACTATGACAAGAAAGGAATATATCTTGCCATACCAAGCTTGAGGGGCTTACTATAGATAGAGTTTTGAAGTCTGCATGCCAAAGAAGAATCTCAAATGAACTCTTGTGGCTGCTCAGTACATATCTCCTTATGAAGATCTCCATCAAGAAAGACACTTTTCATGTTCCTCAAATGTACAGTCCAATGACAAGCAAGGACAATGGCAAGTGTAGGAAATCTTTTGCTGCAAGTCTTGCTTTGAACTTATCAACTGTTCCATCCCCAATATATTTGGTTTTATAGATCCACTTACATTGATCCAATTTCCTTTCCTTAGGAAGGGAGAAGATCCCAAACGTGATTCCCTAAGTTGCTAGTTTGGATATAGGATCAAATACAAGTTTAGGGTTTGGATATGCTAGTATAACAATTTCCTCCCCAGCTATGGGTATGGCTGTATGTATATATAATATTACATATATATTACTATATATGTTTATTATATAGTAATAAATATTAAATTTAATACTAATATTTTAATAATTGAATTATATATTTGTATTTATTATTATATTTAATATATACTATATTGAATTTAATTTATATAATACATATTTAATATTATATGCCACCCATGTGGAAACGATTGGCTGCACGATTAAGTGGGTAGTGACGCAATAGTTAACTCTACATCATTTCTAAGCTAGTTACGTAAAATTAGATTTATCTCCATGTTAGTGAGCGGGAAAATGCAAATGGTTAGTATTGGTGCTTTGAGATATCCACTAAAATTAGGTTAGTGACTTTGATTGGGGATGGATAACCAATGCGGTGAAAACAATTGCAAAGGAAGTGTATTACAAAATAGCACACAAAAAGTTAACCAAGATTGAATAAAATTCTATTATGAAATAAGGAGCAAAAGCATCCTTATATAGGATTACAAATATCTTATCCGCAGAGGATAAGGATAACAAATATCTTATCCACAAAGGATAAGGATGACAACTCATAGGATAAAATTGACAACTCATAAAGAAAAAAGGTAAATCTTATCCATAGAGGTTAAGGATGATAAATATCTTATCCACAAAGGATAAGATGACAACTTATAGGAAAAATATCTAAAGTCAACATGACTTTATTAAAGAAGGTTCCTAAAGTCTATCCTAAAAGCTGATTGACTGTTACAATATAAAACATTACTATAATACCCTCCCTTGATGGTCATTCTACTAACTACACCAAGCTTATCCCAAAATTTTACAAATTTGTTAGGACTCAAGGACTTGGTAGGAATGTCTGCAGTTTGGTCCTCAGTTGGACAATACTGCATTGTCACTGATCCATCTTCTAGAAGTTGCTTGATGAAATGACAATGAAGCTCCACATGTTTGGTACGCTCATGGAAGATTGGATTCTTGGCAAGCTTTAGCACCCCTTGATTGCCATACTGCCTCATGTGCTACTTTCACTGTTCCTCGATACTTTGCTTCTGTCGAGGAAAGAGCTACTGCCTGTTGCTTCGTATTAGTCCATGTGACTACACCCGTACCAAGACTGAAAACATATCCGAAAGTGGACTTCTTGTCATCAACATAACCTGTAATGTCTCCTAATTGGAAATGCCCTAAATTTGCCCTAAATCCTTAATTTTTAAATGAACAAATGTGTAATGTTCCCTTATTTAAACTAGGCTAGCTGAACCTAGAAACATAAAATGCACAAGTTGGGATAAGGGATTTTGTATTTACCAATCAATTAACTTGTAAGTGAAACTTGCCTTTAGGACCTGCACACATCATACATAACAAATAAATACCACACAAATCCTTGATCATAGTTAGATTAGACAATTCAAGTTGTACATATTAAGAATAAGGCAGATGCATTACTATCCTAGTGTATTTAAATAAAAACATCACATTTATGTAATCTTATTACTATGTATTGAATAGATTTTCGTTCTTCCCTCTTTCCTAACCCCAACGAAGGATGGTAGAATTACTGTGCCAAGGGCGCGTGAAACAGTCTCCAAGTGGACTCCCTCAAGGTTTCCTACCTATCTTGGGACTTGTTGGTGTGCGTTTTGAATACCCACCGTACACAGAATAAAATGACCAAGGACACTTTATCCTCTCTTGAAAAGCGATTGCAAATGCTAAGAAGATTGTGCAATAACTCCAATGTTTCTTTAGTCACGTCATGACGTGTGGATAAGACCAGTGGGCGTTTTGATTTGCTGGTAATCACAAGGGGACTTACGTTAAAATTTATTTGCAAGTTGAGGACTTAGACAATTTTATCATTGAAGGCTCCTTCCATTGGGTATTTCTTAGATTTTCCAAAAAAAATTGCAAAAAGGCAAGGGTTTAGAAGTCTAAGCTACTCCTAAGAAATCAAGAGACGACAATGATTAGATGAAATGGGGTAACCACACTTTGTTTCGCCTCCTTCGGACAACTACGCAAAGCGGGTGCAATCTTCAACGAAGGTGATAATGATTTTCATGTTTGAATTAATAATTATCCAAACTGAAGTTAAGAATCCACAACTTAATAGCTCAGGCTAACTTTGCACATTGAATACAAATCATCTATTCAACAAAAGTATGAGCTTAATTTCATCCACCACTGCTATCAGATCTATCTTTCACTTAACAACATACAAATAAATACTAATTTAACTTTACTCTAAATGTTGAAGGAGAAGATGTAAACCTCGCACAATATTTGAAAACAAAAGTGGTTCTAAGCAAATCATGCACTAGAGCTTTTATTAACGGAAATAGTCTTATCGCAACAATCTCATACTACTCACTTCACAAATTGAAAATGAGAGCACGCAAGTTTATATAGAGTTCTCAAAAATGAATAAATGGCTCAGATTAAAAATGAGCCGATGACCAAGATTGAAACAAATAAACCCTAATTAAGGTTTCCCGAAATAACATCAGTGAACTAAGAGTTGACAAGGTGAGTTGGTGCTTGGAGCTATTTTCAAGGAATTCCATCCCTATCCTCCCGCGTTGCCGTGTGTTCAATGAATCTAGACACGATCGAGGCAACTTCTTCCATGGTGACTTGTGGAAGCATTCCGATCCTGAACTCGAATCCGTCCACACTTTCGGCACATTTGACAAAGATGTCCTCCCATTCTGGCTCAACCTTCACAAAAGATTCCCGGATGTCTAGGAAGTTCGCCATTTTGGCCTAGTTCTGCTTCAAGATAGGCCCAGTGATAGCAAAGAAGCTTTCCTGTACCTTACCCTTCAAAGCCTCTAGCTGCAAGTCGTTCTCTCGTATGACCTCCTTGTCCAGGATGTCGGCAACCATGTTGAGGACCTTGGTCTGGACTTCTCTAATCTGCTCTTCCACTTTGAGCCCATCATCGTTTACTCTTTCCAAGACCTCTCCTCGTGCCATCAAAGCCCAATATCAGGTGTGGAAATCGTAAGCCGCTCCTACTGCAATGATGTCTCCATGTATCAGTTCCTGCTTTGGAACCCCTTTCAGAATCTTAAGGCAAGGAATTATTCTTTCTTGTACATCCGGAAGGCCATCCCACATTTCCACCAAGGCGACCAGTCTAGAAAGTAATGAAGTGGCCTGACCATAGACCAAGGTCAATTTTTCCATGAACATATCAGCCTCAGTGCCTTTGACTACTATCCACTCTTTAGCCTCTCTAGCCGTGACCTTGTCATCTTCTATATCCTTCGCTGCCTCCTTTGAAGAGTTTGGGAGAAGGGGAGCTACCGTGTCATCCTGATCAAGTGGCTTGATCAAATGCTGGATATACTCCGTCAGGCGCTCAATCTCCTGCTGGCACTCTTTCCTCTTTGCCACCTCCTTCGCCAACCTTGACTTGATAGTGGACACTGAATTGTCCAAATCTTCAACTTCTTGGCCCTTTGTAGTTGGACCTAAGTCGATGGTAGTGATAGCGTACTCATGTGGGGCTATGTCTTCTTGTGGCTTGTCCACTCTCGACATTGCAATCTGTACGGTTCGGTTGCCATCCTCGTCCCTCTATATGTTTGAGAACTTCTTGGTCGGCTTCCTGACTGAAGTTTGTGTAAGTCTGGCCAAGAAGTCTGCAGCATCATCTTCTTCCTGTTCTTCCACTGGCACTTGTATTTTCATCCTTTCTTTTAGCTAGTCCGGGATTGTGAGCTGTTCCACGCCATCTTCCGGTATACCTTCCTTGTCGGGAGTGTCCAAAATTCCTCAAAGGGCTGAAATCATTCCCTCCTGAAAGTCATCATTCTGGGCGCCTATATCATCATCAGACTCTAGTATTTCTGTGCCTGTGGGAGACGGCGGTTCATCATCATTCAGTTGAGGCTCCACATTGTCCTCTGGAATCGGAGAAGGATCCCTAATCTACGCCAATGAAGCATCAACAATCTGCTCGATGTTTCTAGATGCGACAGAGCGTGAAGGCTCTACCCTTGTTTGTTTTTGAACTGGCTCCTTGCCTACAGCTATCTCCTTCCTTTTCCTGGAAGTAGTGGTTTCTATCATGTCTACACCTTGGGATGCCTCCGCATTCGAAGAGTAGGATTCCAGCTCACTCAACTTGTCATAGGTCAGCGTCACCTTCATCCGCCTTAGTTCTTGGATCTGCTGGTCGACCCACCATTGTGTGTACTTGACGACTGGTCTCATCAAGGTGTTCAGGTCGACATGTTCAGGTTCTGACCATCTGACCGCAGGCAAGGGCAAGCTCTCGTCAAGGTACGACTGTACTTGCTTTCCATCTTTCTCCAACTGATCAGGCACTCGACAAAGCTCGGTCATCTTGATCAAGTTAACAGGCAGTCTAGACCACATTCTCTGTCTGACCTCAAACTCATCCGCAACGTGTGCCCATAAGTCCTCTAATTCGACCCTGTGCGTATACCTTCTCCCATCCACAATCTTAATGTGATGAGGTGGGTCGAAGTTGTCCCTAGACGGATAAGTGGCAAAGGGGTAATGCTGTATTTCAAGCCTGGTGCTCTCAGCTACCTGTGCTGATAGACATGTCTCCAGCATGTTCCCTATAAAGAAGGGAAAGATGACCTGCCGCCTTTTGCTTCGTCCTCTGGAAGCTCTGGTATTCCTCCAACTGTTGCAGCACTTCGAGTAGGATCATCTTGTTTGTAGGGAAGATAGGCAATCGGTATGGATTCCCAGTGAATCCCTGGATTCTGATATATGTATACCTCGGATACTGGACGAACCAAGATCCGTATCTGCCTATCAGACTTTTGGCCTCATGAGTTAGCCGTTGGTGTGTCCCCCCCTGAAGTATCCTCGTTATGTACATGAGGAAGGCATCGTGTGCTCGTCTGAAGTGGGACTTCTCACTCAACTGCAGCTGTGGATAGCAGTCGTAAGACTTCAGCTCATTTTCCCTGTTGCCAACTATTCCTTTGCAGATCAAGCTTGCATACCTGTACGTCCTAGCCAACATATAAATGACATAGGAGCTCATATAGAATGTTTTGGTCTTCTCTAGGTTGACCAGCTGCTCGTGGAGACTGTTGCTTATCATGCGTGACAAGTTGAACATTTTTACGCCCTCCATTATGTCCTCAATAAAATAATACATCCAAGTTTCGAAAGGTGCTTCCAAAGGGTTGCCAACTATCCTGTTCAGTAGGACAATAATATCCCCATAATCTTCCTTGAAGTCTGTGCGCAACAGCTTCTTCGACATCTTTTTGGCTGACGCTCTCGGTTTGTCCAGCCATGACTTATTAATGTTGGCGGCACAGAGGTCAAGCTTTTTATCATACAATCTCTTTGTGTCCTCCTTGGTTTTGTAAACGGTCTTGGGATATGTGGGGATGCCAAAAGCTTCTTGTATGGTCAACTCTCCTAGATGAGCCAGTATCCTCCCATCGGGTGCAACAATTCGCCTTTCTTCAGCGTCATAGTGGAGGGCGCATTCTACCATCAGCTCAACACACTCAATCGCAGGTGGGAATTTGGCAGCCTGAACAATCCCGTTTCTCATCATTCTTCTGGCGATACGTGTCAAACGGAATCCGTCGTGCCTGTACATCCTTTGCTTGAATTCCTTGAGGTTGATGTGCCCAAGGTTGGTGTCCTTAATATTCTTCCATTTTGACTTTATCTTGGACTCCGGTTGCGACCCCTTGCTGGCGAACTTCCTGAGTGCTTGTCTGGACGGCTCTCCCTGGTTGGTCATCCACCTGCAAGTATAAAATACTTAACATTAATACGAGACCTTTAAAAATTAAATTATTCTGAGATGTTTATTTGATAAAATCGTACTTTCAGCTTGTTTAAAATAAAATTTCTGTGAAAAAGCAAGCTGAAAGTAAATAAATTCGCCAAGCATTGAATAAATCTCGTGCCGGAATGAATGTAGAAGTTAGAAAAGAGTAGAAAAGTGTTGCCAATGAATTTCCAAATCTCCGAGATTGTCCTCTGCCTGCAAATGAAATAAAATTTCTGAAAATGGGATCACAAAAGTGCGCCAATCTGCTGAGAAGTGCGACTTTCAGCAAAGAAATAATTTATTTCTTTCTAAAAATCACGTCCTTGCATAAAATTACTTCTTCCACTGAAGAATAATAACATTACCCTCAGTATTTTCCTCTCCAAAAATTACTTCTTGCAGATTTGAGAACAAATTTTTTCTCAGTCGAATTTGTGAAGAATGCATTGCTGAAACTCATTTTATGGCTGAGAAGTGCGATTTTTTATGGCAACTGCTTTCTTTTCTTTTAGTTCTCTCAATTGTTAGAAAAGTTTATCTTCCTCAATTGGCAAGTTTCTAATTCTTTTCAGAATTGTTGAGGCAAGTTTCCAATTTTTACCCTGGCGCCACTTCTGTCTGAAATCTTTAGCTTTCTTTAAAAATTTACCTAAGTGTTGAAAAATATTAAATTAATCATTAAAATTCATTTTTCAACATGTTTAATCATTGAATCGTGGCAAATTTAATTTTACCTAAGGCGAAATGATTACACTTGCAAGTAATCTCTAGATTTTGAACACTTTAATTAAAATTCCCTATGTGTTGGGAAATAATTAAAAATATTAAATATTCCAACCCGTTTAAAATTGATACTTGGCCAAATTTGTTTGTCCGTGGCAAATTATTTAATTCTCCAATCATTTGCCTAGCCAAAATGTGCTTAATAAATTGTCTACCAATTTTCAACTCTTCGGGCGAACTTCTGGCCTCTCTGGACGTTCATACTTAGCCAAAAATTTCATTTTCTCTCTCCTTCTGGGTTGGGCGAACTTGGAGATTTCTTTGCCATTTTGCCATTTTATTCATGCCTTAGGAATTTATTTCATGCTGAGAGGGGCGGACTTCACACTTGCCTTGCCAGACATTCCTTGTTTTGTGCCTTAGAATTTTATTCCGTCATGCCGAAGAGTGACTTTCGTGCTCGCTTAATCTCTTCTCTCTCTAGGCATCTATCATTTTTTTTCATGCCTTAGAAAAATTTCCTCTTGAAAATTGGGTGGACTTCATACTCTTCCTGCCATAGGCGCATTTTACACTTGACTTGTCCAAGGGCGGACTTCATGTCTTGTCTCTCCATTCACTTGGCTGGGCGGACTTTATGCCTTCTTTGCCAAGGGCGGACTTGGCACTTGTTCATTCCATTCACTTCCTCTCTAGGGCGGACTTGGGGGATTGCCAAGACATGGCGAACTTCAGCCTTTCCTCTTCCATGGGCAAACTTGGAGCTTCCTTCTGCCTGGGGCGGACTTCACCCCTCCTCAAGCCATGGGCGGACTTGGCCTCTTCTCTCGCCATCCATCTATCCTTCCATGGGCGGACTTGACCCCTTCTCTTGCCATGGCGCACTTGGACATCCTTCCTTCCAATTGCGGACTTGGAGGCCTCTTGTGCCATGGCGGACTTCAGCCTTGGCTTGCCAGTGCTTGCTAAAGGCAAAGGCGGACTTGATGCTTCCTTCAACCATTCCTTCATGGGCGCACTTCATGAAACTTAGCCACTTTTGCCATTTTTACCGTTTACCTTGATTCACATGCTGATTTCTGGAGGTGTCTTGATTTCATGCTCAGTGGGATCTCAAAATAGAAACTTTCTAAAAATAGAAAAAGCAAAAAGCATCCCTAAAAAATAGGAACTCCAGAATGGCCTCAAAATGCCAAAAATCAAAAAATCAAAAAGCAAAAAAGCAGAATCCCTAAAAAATAGGAAGTGTCAGAAATGACCGAAAGCACAAGCGATCCTCGTCTTCCGGACCTTCCGAGCCCTTCCATGACGTTTAGGTACACAAACGGGTTCAAAATCTTAACTTGGCCGGATTGACTCTCAAAAATTTATCCAAATTCTGAACTCTAAACTGGCAACACAGAGGGCGAAACCAAAACTTGGGGGTCCCCATTGCGATGTGTGAAATAGGTCACAACAGGACCATCCATCAAGTGATCGAATTATTCTGCCTCTCCCTCCACAAACTCCCTATCCTCAAATGGGTATTAGCGAAAGTGAGTATGCTCAAAAATCCATTCTTATATTAAAGAATCATAATTGCTTTCAGGCTCAATAATTGCTGCAAGCATCATTATTGGATAATGGAACATAATATATATATATAGTATTTGCCAATCACCAATGATGTATATACGATTCACAATATATATTCATAAATCATAATACAATTGAATATATTTATAAGCATCACTGACATTTGAATTAATCAATAACATATTTGATATTACACCTAAATCCATAATTATATGTAACAACTCTTATTTTCTAAATACCTAACTATCAACTTTATTCAGATGGATGATGGTACTTACCTCAGTTTGCTGCTCTGTATTCGATCAGATCTCAGGGATGTATTCCCTGTCAGAATATCCCCTGTTGTTCTTATTTTCCCCAACCACGATCTGCTATCTATCTCCAGCCAGCCGCTTATTATTTATTCGGAATATTTTCTTCCTTATTCCTGATCGATGATGATTACCTTTTGCTTAAATGATTCTTATTAAATATCAAGCCTTTGCTGGAGGGAAAAGTCACGTCCTTGGTCAAACACATCTTTTGAGAGAAATGTTGCTTTCCTTGAATCGCTGTTTATTCTAATCGCTCTATTAGCTGTTGTTTGTGTAAGGTAAAGGGGAGCGATACTTTGAAGGGTCATGTTTATGTCAAATGCTAATGATCACGTAAATATAAATAATGATTTATATTTATTTTTATAAGAGTATAAGTGTGAGATCTGAAGCACTGTAATTTTGATCTTATTCAATTTTACCTTCATTATATCTTATTTATCATTTTATTCTGATGTTGATTTACTTGAATTTAAATATTTGATATTTTAATATGAAAGCATAAATATCAATAATTTTATTCTAATGTCTTACAATCCTGGGAGGGATATGACAAAATGGGTTAGAGAATACCTTTCACCTGATTGAAGCCCTAGACACAAATTAGAAACCATTTACCACAATCACACTGATTAGCAGATTATAACCATTCACCACAATAATACTAATTAGCCGATTATCATAATTGAATATTAGTAAACTCATGGCGAAATTACTAATTCAATCATAAATCATTTAATATCCTTGGAGGGCTCAACCATAGGAGAGCATGGGAGAGCGTGACTTGATGGGGTGCCTAGGACCCTCTAGGCCGAAGAGCAGATATACCATCCCCCTTGGCCTCATCTGGCCCATGCCATCCATATGAGGTGGTTTACCTAGGAGGTGTCCCCTTTCCGTTATCCCCTCATCTTGCCAACTGTTTCCCTCTCTCTATGTTTTGACCTCTTGTACTGATTCATTGTGATGGAGGGGTGAGATTACAACAGGTGCCCTGAAAATGCCATCTCTCCTAAGCCCAAGGCGCTATACCATTGGTACCTCGGTGGTACCCCCTTGGCCTCTTTGGGACTACTTGGTCCCCCATCATGGGACTACTTGGCCCCTCATCTCGAGGTGCGTACCTAGGAGAATGCCCCATCATTGTTCCCCTCTTGTAATCTCGACTTCCTCTATCATGGCTAAAACATTAAGACATATGACAAACAAATATTAATCATATTTACTGATATAAGGAGGCAGTCATAGCAGCAATGTATCATTAGTAATTTGAATATCTGATTAAATAATCACAATCACTTATATTAAATTATGCTGCACCATATAACTGTAAATCAGATCTCATGCCCCACCAACTTAGGAAATCGGTCTGCTGCACATATGCTAAATACTTGATTATTTCTAACTTAGAAGATGCAGACCTCTATTCTTTTATTTGATTTATATCTGTAGACGATTGCTGATTTAATGTGCAGATGTTATTGATTTCCAGACTGAGTTAACTTTCTCTCCTATCAATATTCATATTAAAGAGTCATATTTACTTATAAGACTCATTAATTGCTGCAAGCATCATTATACTTACCTGTTATTCCTGTTCCTTTTATACCTCTTTCCAATCTGTAATTACCTCTTCCAGATCTGTATATAACTCTTGGTTCTCATATCTTTCCTGCTGGTACCTCTCATACGTATTTCTCTTGCTGGTATCTGAATTCAGAATATTCCTCTCTTCATGATTATAGTCTACCAATATATATGCTTTTTCCAATTATATTTTAAGGCTTGCTACTTTTTTGAGTGCCCACCATATTCCTTGGTTGATGCCCTCAAATGATCCCACCTTCATATACATGTACCCATATGATGAGGCACATCTCTTTGGAAACGAACATCCTTTTGTTAAGGAAGGATTGCTTCCATTCAACGAATCGTTGCTGCTGCCTTTTTAAGACATTTAATTACTATTTTGTTGTACCCAAACCAATTTTTTTGCTTCATTAAGGCATTTTGCTTAAAATGGTCTAAACCTTGTTAAAATGAGGTCAAAACTCAATTTTTTTGGGCGTCAAGTATGGACTTTGGTCAGTGTCATGTCAGGCGACAACAACAATTGGTCAATACCTGGAGATCAAAACCTGAACCTGGGACTTAGAGCAGAACATGTTATGATGGAGAAGCGTTTCGCGACAGTATTATACTCCTACAAGGTCAATTCAATGGCCAAAAAAGTGTTTACAGAGGTAGAAACAGATGAAGATTTCAAGCAAAAAGCAGATTTGCACCCCTGTAGCCCAGGGGCGCCCTTCCTTTTGAAGGCTCAGATCTTGTTGCATGTGCTTGCAAATAGGTTCAATCTCTTCAGAATTAGCCTAGCTTTTCGATGAGGTATCGAGCAAAGACATCCAAAGTGCAAAACTTCGACAATCGAGGTCAGAAGCTAAGGGTACGAGGAGGATGCGTGTTACAAAGGCTGTCAAGTTTACAATTTCTGCGCTTCTGTAGCCTAAGGGCGCCCTTTAATTTGGCCCCTCAGATGAATGAATTTGCAGATGCTGTCTTCCTGAGATCATTTTGAATCCAGTTGAGCTTCGCAACGTATCAGTTTGTGAGGTGATCCGACATTTTGAGTGATCATGACAGAGGTTCTATCGAACACGTAAATCAAAGGGTGGAGAAATGTAGGAATACACACCTGTACCTGTGTAGGCCAGGGGCGCTTAGCCTTTAGGCCTACCAGATGGGGTTTTTAGCATTCATAGTCTTCACGAGACTTGTGTGCAATTACTCCAGTTATCCAACAAGTCCAGCTGTCAGCCTCCGGGATTTGGCAAATGCTCGTACGTGTGAGGTCAGTGTAGAATGTTGAAAAGTGGAAGCAACCAAAAAAATGGCTTAAGTATGGAAAATACACATCTCCTTGACAAAGGCGCCCTTCTTGTTGAGGTTTTAGAAGCAATTTTCTTGCTTAGTCACCTCCAGAGACATCTCTTGTAAGTTGATCTAGTTACATAGAGAGATAGACGGTGTGCGAATCGGAGCACTCCAACTCTTGGTATTACAGGTCAAAGTATGGCATCCAAATGAAAGTTACACTTTTGTCAGAATGATGTTTGCGCCTTCACAGGCTAGGGGCGCCCTTGCTTTTGGGGTTCCTAATGCAACTTTCAGATGCCTTATATACAGTCGTTGGATGCAGAATACTTCCAATCACACAATGAATTTATCATCCAGTCAATGGGGTTCATCGTTCGCCATCAGCAGCAGTTTGAAGCGTCAGATGGTAAAACGAAGAAATGGTTAAGTCTGGAGACATTGCATCAATTTAATCAAAGGTGCTTAATTTTTTGAGGTATCAAACGTTGATTTTAGCAGTTGCAGCTCCCAACAGACATTTCATCCTTTCACTGCAGGTTACGCAGTGGATATCTCAGCTCAGTCACAGGCTCACTTAGTCACCCGAAAATCAGAGCTGAACATGGCCAACTGTAACTTTGCAGTCAGCTATAAAATAGGAAGTTAGTGAAAAAGTTAATAACTCTTGCAAATGGATGCCTAAAGGGTCAAATCAGGATTTTTCGAAATCAATGAAGTTTGCCGAGTGCATCCAGATGTTGTGCTTCTTTTTGCTAATAGATTAAAATAATATTTAATATTTGTTTTGCATGCTAGAGTATTAAATGGCATTTTTTCTCAATAATTTATTATTGGCGCCTTTTTGATGTTGAATCTCAAATTTGCATGATAGAGCAAGTTGAATGTTTTATTATTATTTTAATCTTCGGGACTCTGAGTCAGTATCAGTTCAATTGGGTGGGGTTCAATCAGATAATTTCTTTTCAAATCAGAGTTTTTACTTGCAGTTGGCACCTAAACCCTCAAAATTCTTTATTACTTGCATTTAGGCGTTCATTTCTCTCACAGCAAGTTGAGTGCAAACAAGTTTTCTCTTATGCAAGTAGCATTCAAAGACATCATTTTTCAGATTTGCTTGCAGATATAGGTCTAGAAGAATCAACAAACTTCATACAGACATAGGCGAATTTCTACAGAAGCAGAGAAAACAAACAAACAAAAAACTTCTATCTTCTGTCTAAATTTCTTCTATTTCTCGTCTTAGGTATTCTTCGCATGTCAAAGAAAATGGCCAAATTTTTAGAAACAGAGCATCTGGGTTCGTGTAATTCAACATCAACGACAATACCCATGTCTCAGATAATTTCGTGAAAATTGCCTCGTTGCCTCTATTCTAGAGCACTGTGCTTTTTTCCATAATTCTCTTTGCATGTGGGCCTAAAACACATTTTTTCCAAAATCTATTGATCTGGGTCATCTTAGAATTCAATTTTGCATAAAACTCATGTTCCAAATTTTCAGGCAAAAAATTGCCCCCAGTGCCCTTAAATAGCCCCTCATATCTCGATTGAAAACGTTTTGCATGCGGGCCTAAATATCACTTTTTCACAATTCTGTTTATTTGGGTCATCTTAGAATTTGATTCTTCAGAAAACCCACGTCTCAGAATTTTTTGTGAAAATTGCTCTCCAACAGGGTATTTTTAGCCTCATTTGAAGTGATTTTTGGCTTTCTGAAGAAGTTGTCAGAAGATAACCGTGTTTACAGTCAACAGGCAAGTTTTTCTGAATGCAGTTCACTCAAACTGAATTCAAGACCAAATTGGTCTTAATTCATGATTTCATAAGAAAAGCTGACACCATTTTGCATCAAGTGCATCCAGAGGGTTGATTCAGACAATTTGATAGGCGTAGTCACTCAAAGTCCACATGGTTTCATACCTTGTATAGCTGATTGCCTTCCCAGGCCAGTTTAGAGGGTTGATATTGTTGGAGTTTTGCGTGTGCGGCAAGTTCGTGTGCATTTCTCACAACCAGAGTGTTCGCAGTCAAATTTCGTGGTTTCCTCATGCAACACGTTTGCCATGAGAAGAATCGAGAAAAGCGTCAGAGGCATAAAGCTATAGAAGAAACAAAGGCCATCACTCCATTTATGGAGCCGCCAAAGTCACTCAGATCCTGTGCCATTATCTTCATGAAGATGGTGCGTATGTTGAGCTTGATGCAGTGCAGATTGAGTTTGAGGAACTGGTTCGTGATAACCTAGGTGGAGATCCTGAGGCGTCCAAGTTGAGTTCTCAGTGATGACTACCAATTTCAAAAAGGCAATTGCAGAAGTCAGAGACGGTTAGAGGGCGATCAAGGATGCAGAGAAGGAGTTGAACAGGTAGCTCATTATCGTGGATAGCGTCAGAGTGCCAGATGATGATATGATTGACAGATTCCTGGACGAGGTGATAAACAAAGAAGGCTTGTAGTAGACAAATAGTTGGTTTCTGCAGTTATTTATGAGGATGGGTTAGAAGAAGCAGTTAACTCAACGTCATTTCTTGAGTTCTTATTGCTTATCTCATGCACGCCTATCTCATTCTTGGAGATATCTTTGCAGGAGGATGGACTTTTAGTTAGGACCAGTTGACTGATGTTAGTTATCAGTTAGCTTTCTTTTCAATAAGGACGTGCATGTTGCACATGTCCAATTAGTCTTGTGTGTATCGGTTAACTGATGGAAGCTTTCCAGTTAACTGTATAGTTTCTTTCATTTAGACTTAGATGAATAAAATCTCGCATGCTGCGAGACTGTAGTTGACTCAAGGTGATTTTAGGGTTCCCTACACCTTTGATGTTTATAAATAAGAGCATTCAACTCATTTGTAAATAACTTTTGCTTGTGATAGAGAATTGCTGCGCTGTCGGTAACATGCCTATTCTCAAGATTGGTTCACCCTTGTAAATAGAACTTTTGCACGAGAGAGTAATATATGCTGTGCCGCCTTGCCTGTAATGTTGCCTATTTTGTATCTGTTCACAAATATTTATTATGATGATGAATTGTTAAGCCACTCGGGTTTCATGCAGTTATTATGGTGAATGCTTATCTTAGTTAAATATAGTGGCTAGTTTGATCGTGGATTGTACGCGTGTCTCGCCTATGCAATTTACTGTCCTAGTTGGCTATCCTTTATGTTCTGTTATTAATAAGCCTATTCAAATTGAGCAAATTGTTGTGCCACCTTGCCTTCATGTTGAGAATTTGTATCTAAAGCTTATCGTGTGATGTGTGTGTTAATAAACCTATTCACCCAAGCAAATAGTTGTGCCACTTTGCCTTCACGTTGTGAATCTGTACTCAGTTTATCGT
>CM021105.1:75880640-76043956 GCA_007115665.2 Sequoiadendron giganteum
TGAAACTAATTAAACATCTCAGATTTCAATTTTAGAAAATATACCCACATTTCTTGCTAAAATCATACACGAACAAAAGAAAATACCTGCACTCAGTGACTGATGCTTTGTTCATTGGTCCACAAAGATCTACATGAACCAATTGTAGGACTCTCTTGGCTCTCCAAGCTTGTCCATTATCAACGGGTGTTCTATGCTGCTTCCTAGCTTGGCAAGCCTCACACACACCCTGTAGCTGTTGTCGAATGTCAGGAATGCCATCTACCAAGTTCTCTTAGGCCAATTGAGAGAGGTAGGACAAATTAAGGTGCTCATATTGTTGATGCCAAAGAGTAGTAATCTCTGATGCACTCTTGGTTGCCATTGAATGTTCCCTTACCTGTCCATTTTCAACTAATCTATACAGCCCATGATCTTCTATACCAAAAGCAATTGTCTGCTTGGTATCCTTGTCAATGATATTGCATTTGTGTTTGCTGAAAATGACATCTAAATTAGGACTATATCGCATAATCTGACTTACTGAAAGGAGATTGAGCTCCATTCCAGGTATGCAACACACATTGAGAAAATGTAACTTTTTCCCTCTAGAGGTTAGTTGCATAATCCCTTTGCCTTCAATCTTGTACTTCTCACCACCACCAAAGATCATTGAATTTAGAGCAAGTAGTGTACTTTGTGAACTAGTCTCGCTTATTGGTGAAGTGATGTGATGCTCCTGAATCGATGTACCATGTAGAAGACTCTGACTAATCTATTGATCTTTGGGCTATGAAGGCATAGAAAGCTGATGCCTTCTCTTTTGAATACTCTGCGACATGAGCCTTCTGTTGATTATGCTGAGGCCTTCCTTGGTTGGATTTTTGTTCAACCATTCTCTTTTTGCAGTGCTTCTTCATAGGATCCAACTTACCACAATAATGACATGTGATGTTTTTCAAATTCTTTGTTGCATCCTCGTCATGATTTTGTCCTTTCTTGTGTGACCATTTGCCTTTGCCTTTGTCATTGGCTGTAAATGCTTGTTCCACACTTGTTTCACTGCTGCTACCAAATTGTTTCTTCCATTAGTCTTACTGTAAGAGCTTATTGCGTGGCTCCTCAAACTTGAGGTCAACATCCATAGCGATGATATTGAGCATCTCAATGAAACTCTCATAAGCATATGATAATCTTTTCAATGTGTTTACTACCATGTCCTCTTCTTCCATCTTTCGACCAATGGCTGACAACTAATCCTTGATGTCCTTGGTTTCGAGTAAATGCTCCTGCAAAGACATATTCTGATCCATTTTGATTGAAAAAAACATATTCTTCAAAAAAATGGCCCTACCTTTATCTAAGTTTCATGAAGGTTGCACAAATGCTTCCAAATGTTAGCTGAAGTCAAGTCCTTGTTTGGACTTCAGGAAGCATAACATTGGTCACTGATAATTTGATCAACATGATTGATTCTTTGTCATGTTCATGAAACTTGTCCTAGTCTTTACTTGTAACCGTTGGTCGGATGGCTGTACCAAGGACGATCTTTTCAAGGCATTGGTACTCGAAGATTGTTAGCATACGCTGCTTCTAGGTGTTGTAATTCGTGCCAATAAAACATTGATTGCCTTCAAAATGATGTTGGGTAATGAAGCCATCCCTCTTGCAATTCAAAATCATGAAAAGTGAAGAAGCTTGCTATTAGAAAACCATTGAAGTTTTTGGGAAAAAAATTGCAAAACCCGAGCAGCAAATTAAAAAACCCACAATTTTATTAAAAAACTGGCAAAACATTTGTAATGTCCCCATTTTAGCCATACGTTTTTTGGTGACTGATAGCCTATTTTCGGAAGCTCGTAGGCTCGTCAAGGGTAAAATTAGGGTTTCCTATTTTATAGTAAGTCATGATACTGCTCAATTGGTGTTCAGAGGAAGTTTTGAAAACTTAGTATTTATAGCAGTTTGCTATTTTTGGTAAGTCTATCTTTTAGCAGTATCATTCTAGCAGCAGCTCAATCATTTGCAGTTTAGTGTGGTTGATTAGTTTGACTTTCTGATGGATTTGTAGTTAACTTACTATTTTTGGCATTCACTATTTTTAGTAATTCCATTTATGGCAGAGGCATCATCATCAGTTTGGTTCAGCTTGACAAATGTCAGTTTGCTAATTTTAGCAGTTTGTCAATTGCAGCTTGGGTGTTGCTCTTGGCTACCTCTTTGGACTGAGTTCTATACTTAGTCAATTTTATGTTCTGAAGTTGTACCCCACACCTAGGCTTGTTGACTTCAAGTCGTTTTTAAAAAAGGGACATAAAGGGGTTGATTTGAGCATTTAATATTTATATTAAATGTTTTATTGTGCAACTTAAAGGTGGATGCCTAAAGGATGATAAGTAATGTTTTATTAATTCAAATAAAGTAGATGCTTGAGAGGTGGCGTCCCTTGGAAGAAGTTGAACAGTTTCTTGTGAGGAGTTACAAATTGCTTCATTTTCCATTTGAGCTTATATATTGATGCTTGGAGGAGAGCTGATTATCTTTGGAAAATATTGTAAAGTTATGCTGCTGAATTGATTTCAGAACCCGACTAAGGGGGAGCTTAGTATTTTCACACCATTCTTCGGGCCTGAAACTATGGTTCTCTAGATGGTCAATTGAGAGTGTGCTTCATTCATAAGTGCATATTGAGCATCATTGTTGAAGTTTGATGATATTTTCTGTTTACAGGTTGTTGGTTCAAGCGTATCTGAAGCATATTTTCATTCATAGTTACTTGTATGATTTTTATATCATTTTAGGTATTCGCCCTATCTGTTTCTTTGCCTTAGGCGACCCTTCTCCTTGATTTTCAGATTTTATTATGATGTCTACAATTTTCTAGAGTAGGTCGCCCTTGTCAAGGAGGGTTTGTCATTTCCAGATTTCTTCTTGGGATGCATGCTTAATAATTTGAAGGGTATTGATGCTGTTTAATGAGTTGTTCTTGGTCGCTCTTCATCTAGCTTTCATTTGCATTTGATTTGGTGTCATTTGGTTGAGTATCGAAGGAGATATGAACATTTTAGTTATCTCCTAGCTTGCTGGTCTGAACATTCAGTTTGCTGGTCTTGTATATGAGACCTGGTTATTTCCATTTCATGCTATATTTCTTGGGTGTGTTCATTCTTATTTGTAAGTAGAAATATAGTGTCATCATTGCAATTGTTTTGGAGCAGATTTCTATTGAAAAATCCTTGTAATTTGCAAATAATTTACATTGTAAGGCTAAGAACTAGTAGTATTAATCCAGTCATTTATATTTCTGCATTTACTTGTGTTTTAATTCACACATTGTAACCCTTGGATGGTTTACCACCAGTGTGGAAGAATAAATATTTGTCTCTCTCTATCTCACCCACTGTTTAAGTGGCGAATCCCCACTGTTGAGTGGATCCCTGTTGAAAAGCGGATGAATTTTTCTTCATTGTAATATCTTTACCCCCATTGTATAAGTGGTAGCGTGGAATCTTCATGGCCGGTTCACCGCCTACTTTCATTTCAGCATTGTTCTTCATTTCAGTTTGGTGGCTCATGATCCCTTCCCATATGCTACACCTCGCCTTCAATAGGATCTTGGTGAACATTCTTGGCGAAGGTTACTTTCAAGTTGATTATCTTTTTGAAGCTAACGCTAATCATTTGGCATATTGCTGGTTTGTGTTGTGAAAACATTGAAAAAAAACTAAGAGGCACATTACAATATTTGGAAAAAAATATGCAAGTTGCAAAAGTTCCAAAAAAATTCTGGATAAAACCTACAAGAAATTTCGAAAAATCTGCAAAATTCCAAAAAAAATGCACAGAAATTTTGGAAAAAATCTGCAAAAATTCTACAAACAGCCACAATTTTGTACAAAAATTGCCAAAAAGGAGTTGAAAAATTATGATTTTTCTAAAAATTGTCAAAAAGTGGATCTTAATACCTTGTGCGATTTTTAACTGTTAAAAACCCACGAATTTTGAAAAAATGTCTGCTAAGAAATTACAGAAAATAGAACCACAAATTTATTGAAAAAATTCATCAAAAGTCTTTGTTTGAATTTGTATAGCTTCCTTCAGCACGTTCTCCTATGTCTTTTGCATGCAATTCATCATTGCTACAGTCCGCAGAGTTTTTTGGCTCACATTTGCCGTTACGTCAAAAAATCGATCTATCAATGCCCGATACAAACGGTAGAGACTTGGATCACACGGGAGTTGGTTAGTCCCTTGTCACGAATCCCAAGGGGAGTGTTGACCATCTGCCAACAATCTCCCCCTCAACGTTACTCGAGGGGATTCAAACCGGTGACCCAACGCTTTGATACCAATTGTTGGCCCACGTTTGTTGTTACATCAAGAGATCAATCTTTCAATGCCCGATATAAACGGTAGAGACATGGATCGCACGGGAGGCGATTAGTCCCTTGACATGAATCCTGAGGGGAGTGCTGACCATCTGCCAATAGAATTCACGTGCTCACTGACATTGAGATTTTACAAAACCCAAGCTCTGATACCATATTACAAAACCAACACACAAAAAGTTAGCTTAAATTGTATAAAATTCTATTATGAAATAAGGAGCAAAAGCATCCTTATATAGGATTACAAATATCTTATCCACAAAGGATAAGGATGACAACTCATAAGGCAAAAAGGTAAATTTTGTCCATAGAGGATAAGGATGACAAATGTCTTATCCACAAAGGATAAGGATGACAACTCATAGGAAAAATTTCTAAGTCAAAATGACTTTGTTAAAGAAGATTCCTAAAATCTATCCTATAAGCTAATTGACCATTACAATATAAAACATTACTTTAATAAAGAGAACTATTGTGGAATCATTAAGAGATTTATGAAACACTACTAGATAATGTTTATGGTTTACAAATGCCTTGTTCTTTTATATACTATTGGAATGTGAAATGGAATCTATTTTTGCATTTTTTTTCTTAAATTTGGTTGGGAGTTTTGGTGAGATAGCCAAGGCACAACCCTACCACATTGGGACATAGTTTTGATGTACCCATAAGGTACCTAGGGTGTCCTTTGCGTGCCTTGGCTATTCCATCTGTGCTCCCAACTCCAACCTAGAACTTGCAACCATTTGGTCATGCAACAACACAAATGCAAGGAACCCAATAACATAAGCGATTCCTCATTAAGGAATCATATTCTTTTGGACATAGCCACATTGTTCTTGAAGCAATAGGGCCATGTGCTAGTTGTCTTGTTCGTGCTTCTAACCTCGCTTTAGAACTTGTTCCCATTTACTCCTACAACAACATTCAAATCCTAGGAACCTAGTAAAATAGGTGATTCCTCATCAAGGAATGTTTTCCTCCATTCTTGAGTCCCATTTAGAAATACTTGATGCTTGATAAAATAACCGTGGGTTTGAAGTGGAGGCAATGTGCATAGTTGGATGATCTTGAAACTATGACCATGCCCTATGATTGTTTGAAGGGCCTAGAACTATAGTACCTGCAATCGAAGCAAGAGGAGGGTCCTTAGCCTTTGAGTACTGACTCAGAGATGGAGCAAAATTCTTTGAATCTCTCCCACAAGTTAGTGAAGGAAAACATGAGTCCTCTAAATCATATGAATGTGTCAGAGGAGGAGATGAATCCTTTGAATTATGACCACCAAGCAAGGAGTCCAATATGGAGGAAGATGGAAAAGTATTAGACTCATCCTGATGAACAATTCATGAGTGGTTGGATGAAGTAGCAGATGCCCCTTGACACAATTTGGTTGCCACTCAAATATGCAAGGTTAGCTTTGAGGTTCCAATGAAGCAAGCCTTGCATTTCTTTGAAAGAATGTGTGCCCTTGCAGGGGAGCCAATTTTTTTTGAAGTGCCTCAATGTAGGCTTTCGATAGCTCCAAACTTCCAAAGGAGTGATCTTATTCAAAGTTTTGTGAGGAATGCAATTTTGGATATAGTTATCACAGTAGATGGCTTTGACCTAGTAACATGGAGCTAGTGATTTGGAATGTATCATACAATTGACCATTCTCTCAAAGGTGTGTTCTTCCACTTAGCAACCCTATTTTGTTGTGCATTGTAGGGAATTGTGTTGAAGATTAACACCCTTGTTAGTACATAAATGCTCAACGTGGTGGTTCACTTATTCTCCTCCATTATCTATTTGAAGACAATTATTGAACTTTCTAGATCGTATCTTTGCAAGTGGCTTGGAGGTGCTCAAACACCTCAATCTTTTGATGGGAAAGTAGACTATTCAAAGAGAATGAACTTTCTAGATTGTTTCTTCTCAAGTGCCTTGAAGTCTTGAAGGTGCTTGAACACCTCAATCTTTTGATGAAGAAAGTAGACCCAAGTATATTTGGGAATGCTTTCAAGGAAGATAAGAACCATAGTTACAAGACTTGGACTCGACTCAAACTCAACAAGTTGATTTTGAATCGAACTCTAACTCGATAGCCAAATTCAGCCAAGACTCGATGAAGACTCTGCAAAGAAAAGAACCTTAAAATATAAGGATTTTTAAGGATTTAAAACTATTATCATGCACCCTTCAATAAATAAGCTTTAAAGACAATATACTAATCACGTAGAAGCTACTTTGATCACATACACAACCATACATCAATCGCATGAGTACAAAAGTGGATTTTAATTGAAGGAAACAATGTTTTTAATTTTATAAATATTGTCAAGTGTTTTAGGTGTACAAAACTCATGGATTATGATAACCATAGTAAAGAATCGCAATATGGAGTCATGAACTATGGTAGAAAGGAGCTTGTATTCCTCTACCTAGCATTACTAGCTCGATGTGGAATCATGAGCTTTTATCTCAGACAAGTCTGCAAATGCTACCACAATCTTAAGAACATTATTTAGAATAGAGTTTGACTTAGCAAAATATAACTACAAATGTAATTTAGTTACTAGGAATTGATTGGGAAAAAGTTGAAAGAATTAAAAAGTGTTGCTCTTCCATCCAACATGGCTGAAAAGGATTTTTATTAACTAAAAAACAGAAAAAAAAAAAAACTAAGAGTAGGGATTTGGGGGTAGTGCTCCTAGTGTGGTTAAGGAGAATGCCATTTTTCATAATTTTATTGCTTTTAATGATCCTCCAAAATTCCTCCAAACCTTTCAAAATATTCTTTACTTTCATGCTTTTATGTTTAAGCAATTTTGGTTTTTTATGCTTTTTTCCCCTAACATTCATATACTTGATTGCGTCTATTTGTTGCGACTCAATCCTCGAGCCTCGGTTTGATTTGCTTGCCTTAGGACTCGCTGAGTTTGGGCAAGTCCCAATGAGTCTTTTAACTTTGGTAAGAACTCATCAAGCTTTCTTGAATGACAAGGATGGAATGGGGCATGCCATTGTTTTATTATTTCCCCCTTTTAACGATCCTCCAAAAGTCCTCCAAGCTCTTCCAAAAATGCTTTACGTTCATGCCTTTATGTTTGAGTAGTTTTGTTTTTTTTCCTAATTTTCATAGACCCTGTCAAGTCTACTTGTTGCGATTTGCCATGTATCTGGGACATGAGTCCCTCGGCCTCGGTTTGGTTTGCTCAACTTGGGACTCACTATGTTTGAGCAAGTCTCAACAAGTCTTTTAACTTTGGTAAGAACACATTAGGCTTTCTTGAATGACAAGGATGGAAAAGGCCTTCGTAGTTCATTTTGAACCAACTTTAATATTGTGAAGCTTGCCAAGACTTTATTAAATTTCTCTTTAGGATGATTATCATTGATGTAACTCAAGTAGACTTTATTGAAAAAATGGCTTTTAGGAAGCTTTGTGAGCATACATTGGTAACTTAGCCATTTAAGATAGTGGTAGTTCAAATGGTCAACATGCTCATTGCATAGTTTACTCATAGTATTAGTGTGAGTAACAAGTGTTGTAGAAGGTCAACATGCTCATGTTGAGGCTTTATCATTTTCACCTCACCCTCTGCCCACCCAAACCCATCTTTGCTGTCCGTATTGAGGAAATTGAATCCTTGGTTCAGACCAATATTTCCCCGACCGAGTCCAAGGGTCCCAAAAGAAAAACTCCTTTGGCGGTTGTTGAAACCCCTAAACCCAAACTGGCTGCCAAAAAGAAAAAGGGGATTGTGGGGATAGCCCAATCTCACCCTGCGGCTGGTCTCTGCGAGCTTAAGTCTGCCCCGGCCAGCGGCTGGTCTCTGTGAGCTCAAGTCTGCCCCGGCCAAGATTGACAACAAACCTACTGCTAAGAGGAATGTGAAGGATGAGGGGAAGGATTTGGTGGAGCAACCGGCCATTGACAGCGTTGGAAAGAATAGGGTGGGGAAAGACTCCAAGGGGGATACTATGGTTGCTGCTATTGTGGAGGCTGGGGTCGAAAATACTAGCATTAGGAGATCTGGTAGGCTGGCTAAAAACAACAAGTAAGTGCAGATTAGTGAAATTTCTAATGATGAGGAGCAGTCCGATAGCAAAGGGGATAGGAAGGAGGATGATATTGAGGAAGAGGAGGAGTTTGTTGAAGGGCCTAGTCACTTCTCGGACTTCAACAAAATGCTGAAAGAGAATTCGACTTCCTAGTCCTCTGACCCTCAGGGAATGGAACATGTTGACAATGTGAAGATTATGGAGAAAGGGGAGGATCGACATAGGCTTTTGGAACGGGTGGAAAAGCTTGAGAAGAAACTCAATGGTTTGTCTAGGCTCATTGTCAAGCTGATCCACTGTGCGGCTGGCAACCTCTCTACTGTGCTTAAGGACGAAGTGGATAAGAAGGCTGCGGAGGATGGTCCCTATTGGGCTGGGGAGGACGTTGTCAACCTCCTCTCTCAGAATTGGGAGAATGCTAGCTAGTCTGTTGTTGCTCCGTTTGTTGGGTGTTTTGGTCGGTTGTTACTTTGCTGTGTCTGGTTCTATTTTGGTTTTTTTGTCATTATCCTTGGACTTTATCTTTTTTGGCTCTTGAGGCTCGTTGTGTAAAGGGTACAATGCCCTGTAAATGCTGCTTATATTATCAAAAACAAGTGTTGTAGAAGGGGTGTTAAACACAAAATGTGAAAAGACATATAGCTTGGATTGATGATCTACCTTCCTGACTGCAATTGTAGCTTCACTTGAAAGCTCTTGAATCACAACTAAATCAAGAGTAAACTCAACCCTCTTAACTATACTTGTATGAGTGACTTGGTACTAGACTTAAAGGTGATTGGTTGATAAAGAGGACAGACTTAACATCATAGAATGTTCCCTTGCTCACATCAACAAAACCTCTCCCACATACATCCACTAAAGTGTCATCACTCATGAGTATTTGCAACACGGAACTTGGCTTTAGTAATGAGTACTCATCATATGATGAAGCCATTAGATGTGAAGCACCGTAATCAAGAATCCATGTCCTAGAAGAGGAAGCAACAACTACAATCTGCCCTTTGCCATTATCTGATTTGTTTGATTTTGAAGAAGACGATGTAGAAGATCCTTGGGGAGAGACTCTAGAAGGCTGGTGATGTTCTTTTGGAGAATGTTTTTTAACTAATCAATATATACTTTAATGTATTTGTTTTCATCATGCCCAAACGTCTTACAATACCCACATTTGACCTTTTTCTTTTGTGAGTACTCTTTTGAAGAAGAGGAGGTGTTTGAGAATTTACTTTTGGAGCAGAAGAATGTGATTTGCTTTTTTAAAATTCTTCAGTTACTTGTTCTTTTGCTTCTTCACAGTGCCACATAAATAGTCAGGACTAGCCTTAGAAAGCACACTGAAGATAAGATGCAAGTACTTTTTAATATTATAGGTCGTTAGTTTCATTCTAAGTGAGTTGAACTATACGGTAAAGTCATGAATGTTATCAAAGTTGCTTGGACTCAGACTGAAGAAATCATTCTCAAGTCGATGTTGGAATTTTAATATTACATCTATAGTATAATTTAGGTTAGAATATAATAGATAAACACTAGAGTGCTAGCTTTTGTTATTACTGAATAATATAAGCAGTTATTCTGGAGTTTCTTTCCCCTAAGATGGTTGTGTATGGGCTTAAATGGTTCTATAAGCCAATGCATATAAATGCAAAATCTATCCTGAATGAATCTATCAAATAGTGTTTTTACATATTTGGTGTTATATTCTTGTGTATTCATGGCTTAATAATTTTAGTTTTTTGCTTAAGATTTGAATGTATTAGAGCAGTTCATCTCATGAGCCTATGAGGAGAAGTGCCTGGCAAGAAGAATTAGCTTGGCAAGCACAAAGGTTGAGCAGCAGAAGAAGAAAAAGAGAAGGTATTCTTTTTATCTTTATATTATTCGTTGGAGGCAGCAATGTATAGCATGAAGCTAGAAACTTGTGAGTTGTTTGGAGAAGGGATGGTGTGAAAGGTTTCTGTGGTGATTGTGTGCTGTGATCGTATGTGGTTAATGAAGCAACAAACTGTTAGCATCCAGTGATCCTAGAATCAACAAGTAATGCTAAAGGTGTGATCTCCCTTTGCAAGCACAAAGTGTAAGCAGCAAAAGGAACCAAAGAGAAGGTATTCCTTTTATCTTTATATTATTTGCTGGAGGTGGCAATGTATAGCGTGAAGGTAGAATTTGTAATGACCCCTTTTGAGGTGTAAGCTAGGATGAGGTTAATTAGCCTAATTATTCCCATGGGCTAATTATGAAGTAAAAGGGAATATTTTAATTTAATTAATTAGTGTTATCCGTCCAAGTATATCATAAGGATAATGTTATTTAATTAAAATTTAAATCAATAAAGTAACTAAGGTGACTTGGTGAATATTTATGAGATATTAAAAAGGGTCACTTTATTATTATTCCCGGGTTTATTTAATTATTAAAAAGTGGGAATTTGAAAAGTTAGGGAAAATGGCATACAAATTGAAAAAGTTAAGTCATTTGCATTATGCATTGAATATTACTATTTGGTGATTTTAAGGAGCTTCTTGAAGTTCAAACCCTAGGACGGATACCCTAGGTGATTGGTTTTGGTAGTGCGACTAATCTACCCTAGTGAGTGTTGGAGAGATTATTCAGATTTCTCACAGTGGATACGATACGAAGGTTTACAAAATTTATGAAGTCTCTTTCAGAGACAAATTTCAGATTTACAGATTTAATGCTTGCAAAGGAATGCCTGGATACATAAGTAAATATTTATTACAGAGGTAGCTGGCAGCTCCATTGTTATTAACTGAAGGAGATTATTTTATCAATGCTGATGACTGTATCTTAAAGAGACGCGATGCCTTAAATTGGTCGATCATTTTCCTTGGACTTTCGTAGCTGGTGAAAAAAGGGAATCGAATGCAATAGAAGGGGTGCCGTACATGTCTTGCCTGCTCACGTGGCTGGTCAAAGAAGTGAATAAAGGAGATCTCTGACTTAGATGACCCCTGCATATTTATCGCTATAACCGATACAAGGTACAGCTGCTAGGAAAAACGTGCCAGTTTATTAGCGCCTAGCCCCAAGCTATCGCAGCTTCTTTCTAGTAGCTGTACGGCTGACAAGGTACTTTGGGAGTTAAAGTCTGCCAACCACAAAGGATGCTCATTATAATATTATAAATTCCTACAGAAAAGGTCCTGGTCAGAATTATATCTTCATTATTTATTTCTGTTGTAGTGATTGAAAAGAGGCTTTGTAATGTGCTAAGCTCAATACAGTACATTGATACATATCATTTGCAATTCCTATTTTATGTACATTAATTTATGAGTATTGTATGGAATGAACATATCTGTATTGCACAGTTCTCTTTGGGAACAAACTGAAACAAATACAGAACAGTATGTATGACAACTGTTTGACAAAATGCATGTCCATATAATTTGGTGAAACTGGAAAAATTTTACATACAAAATTTGGTTGGGATATTTCAGACTTCTTCCTGTGAGGTGCTTGCAGAAGGGATGGTGGGAGAAGTTTTTGTGGTGATTGTGGTGTGTGATCTTATTTGGTGAATGAAGCAACAACCTGTTAGCATGCAATGATCCTAGAATCAACAAGTAATGCCAAAGCTGTGATCTCCCTTGGCAAGCACAAAGTGTGAGCAGCAAAAGGAAACAAATAGAAGCTTTTATTTTTAATCTCTATATTATTTGTTGGAGGTGGCAATGTATGGCGTGAAGGTAGAAGCCTGTGAGGTGCTTGGACGAGGAGCTACATGAGAGGTTTTTGTGGTGATTGTGTAGTGTGATCTTATATGGTGAATGAAGCAACAACCTGTTCACATGCATGATACTTTAGTAAGCCTATGTACTAACTGAAGCGCCCAACAAAGAGACATCCAAGGAAAAATGACATTCCTTTCTGCCATATATTAGCATGCAGATTGACAAATGCAGGAGATTGTGGAAGTAGGTGCAGCAACAAGGGGATGAGGCCATTTGCAATTTGCACAACACTGAGCATATATGATCAAGATGGACAAGTGCAGGAGCTTGTGGAAGTAGGTATATCAACAAAGGGAGAGATCATTTACAATGTGCACAACATTGAACATATACCAGCAAAAGACATATTTTTGTCTTGTCTCACAAAAGAACAAATGATATTTGATATTGCAGCTCATTCAATTCCAACTGTGTAAGTCCATAATTAAAGCAAGCACATTCATTGTAGCAAATTTATATTTGGGAATCCATTGCCAGAAAACACATACAAAGTCAGAAGTTTCCTATGAAAAGTATATTCTTGTAGTCAATCATTATTTGTTTCTTCACGTAGTTTTCTTGTGGACAAGATTGAAGTTGGGCATTGTGTGCAACGGTTATGTGGCATGATCTTCAACAAAAACAGCTTATGACATGGGAATTTTGAAGAGAAATGGGTGGTATTGTGAATGTTGTTGCAATAGGCCATTGGACGACACATTTTGGAAGTAGAGTTCATCATATTATATCTTATGCTGATTTAATGATGCTTGGAGAGCAAGAAATGATGTTAAGGTAAGATCATGCTTCGGTGTTTGTCAAAATTAATCGTGTCACTGGTTATTAATTTCAATCATAATAGTATAAATGGTTGAAGACATTGAGTATATGCAGTAGCTCGAGTGATGATTCTCCTTAAAACTATATGTTGATGTCTATTCTTCTTAACAAATAAAATACCAATTGAGTTGTCAAGAATGTTGGTGAGGAGAAATGATGGATTTTGTTTTTGGATGCAAAGGTGTGGTTTTTTTTTTCGTAAATGGACAAATAAGGCATCCAACACCTTCAAATTTGATAATGTTTAGTTTTATTATGTCATCAAATGTTGTACTCATGGGGCCATCCATGCTTTAACTAGATTTTGGATATTCACATGTGACATCAAGTGGATAGAGTGTAACAGAGTCAAAAGAGGAGGTTTGAGGATAGAAGAGATTGGATGAACCTTTTCCATCTTGAACTAGCCTCTTGTTTCAAAGATGGTACATTGTATGAGAAGCACCATTTCTTCATTTGTGTCCCTTCTTGGAGCAAAGAGGCCTTGGTAGTTTTAAGTTGTGATTTTGTGGATAGTTGAGTATGTTTGAATCCACAAACTTGGAGATTTGTATGGATAATTGAGTATGTCTTGATCCTTAGACTTGGAGATTTGTAACTATGGATAGTTGACTATGTATTGATCCACATGAAGATTAGTGTTGTTTATGGGGAAGTTGAGTATGTTTTGATCCGTAGTTGGAGTATTGCATTGTGGATAGTTGAATGCGTCTTGATTCACATGCTGAGTGGTGTTCTTGTGGATAATTAAGTATATCTTGATTCCCAAGAAGAGTGGTGTACTTGCGAATAGTTGAAAATGTCTCAATCCATGGGTGTTGTCAAAAAGTTAGGACATCCATTGATATGTTTAGTTGGTGTCTTGGGTGAGTGAGGAGATTTGGTGGAGCAACTTCATCAAATTTCCAGGTGGGTTGATGTGTAATGTCCCCACTCTAGTCAGTATTAGTAGCAGATGGGTTAGCCTATTACTTGGACCCTCGTAGGCTAATATGTTGGATAGGGGGTCTTAGAGGCAGTGAATGGAGGGTATTGTCATTTCCATTTCCTTCAGTTCAGTATTGAGTTCACTGCAAGCCTTTGCAGTTTAGTGTTTGCCAACTTCTGACGGCACGTCAAAATACTGAGTACTGAGGGAGATATTAATATTTTAGTGGTTAAGTTATTTAATTAACTTATGGGGATTTATAAAGTTATAATTTGACTTTATAAAAATTAAAGCCACTTAAATATTATAAAGTGAGGTTAAATAATTTGAGTTAAAAAAGGTACGCCAAGTTGATGAAACATTTTAAAAGATTATAAAGTGACTTGAATACATTTAAATGTATTTAAATGACAAAAAGAGTCGTTCCTTTTTGGAAATCGTGCCATTTTGAGGAGAATAAAAGAGGCAAGAAACAAGCTGACCTCACCTTTTGATCATTTGACATCATTTCTTGGCTTCTTGATATTTGTGCCTGAGATAAGGGTTTCAACAATTTTCATCCATTGGAGAATGGGAATTCTTCAATGGTGTGCAATCTTGAAGCTATGAAAGACCAGTTGAATCATTGCTATAGAGAGGGCTTCATCCTGGAGTCCATTTGTGCCTGCATTAGATTTACTATTCAGTATTTATCAGGTTTTAATAAAGGAAAGAGCTTTATCATTTGGGACGCCTTCTTTCATCAACTTTTTGCATCAATAAGGAGGTCGTACAATTCCTACAATGGGCTATACTAGTCACCAGGCATGGCGTGGGGTTTCTAGCTAGGACTTGTGAGCCAAAGGGAAGAAACGCCTTTCATTTCTGGCATCTGATTGCTCCATCATGGAAGCCTAGCATTCTCAGGCCATTTGATCCAGTTTTTGTTAGGGGGAATTCAATATCTGGAGTTGGGCGACTAGATTTGTCAGATTCTCTGTAATGCCTGGCTTGATCCAGAATTTCTTATTTAATTAAGCTCAGGACCTTTGGGTATGTTTTGTTAAATAAGATTTGCTTGTAACAATTACTAGATCTTTAAAATAATTGCAGTTACTCCATAATTGTTTGTTTATTCAATTTAGTACTATTTCTTGCCTGGCGCACTTTAAAACAAGCAAAAGCACAAAAACAATAGAGTTTAGCATCAGGGGCAGAGTTAGAACCAACAAGGTTCTTCACATGATGCGTTCAGTCTCTGCAATGTTTTATCCTTTATCTGGATGGATGTAATAGGGGGGAATGTTGGAATTTAATATTACATCTATATTATAGTTGAGGGTAGAGTATAATGAATAAACATTAGAGTGTTAGCTTTTGTTAGCATCGAATAATGTTAATAGTTATTTGGCAGTTACTTTCCCATAATATTGTTTGGTAGTTTTATATGGGACTAAATGACTTTATAAGCCAATGCATATGAATGTAAGATCTATCTCAAATGAATCGATCATATTGTATCACTACGTATATGGTGTTATATCTTTGTGATTTATGCTTATGATTTCAACAGTTGATGACCTCTGATTTCATTTGTTTTACCAAACCCTTGTAGCTTGTCTCAAATCTCCTTAGGTATGTTACGTGACTCAACATGAAACATGAGATCAAGGATATAGCAAGACAGAAAACCAAATGCTTTATCACATATGTTCAATCACTTGAATCAATTTCTGTAGTGGGTTCTTTTTTAGTTTTCTGAATCATACTAGACAATCCCTTAGCCTTTAGTAGTATTGCCATTTCACTTTTCCTTGTGAAATAGTTTTAGGGTATTAGAATCAAGATTTGTTGTTGTAGATCCATTCCAGGAAAAATAAATTATGCAGAAATGAAAGTCATGGAATGCTGTTTATCTGTTTGAGATTGAAATATTAATTTTGGAATGAGTTATAATCTATTTTTCTGTTTAATATGTAATGAATTGCATCTATCTTATTTATTGATTGCTGGTTCACAAGCAGCATGTTGGTGATTTCACCTTTCCAAGATTGGCTGACTTTGGTACTGCTATATCTGGAGCAAACAAGCTACAATGTCAGGCAGTGCTTGAAGAACTAGATGTAAGATATGAAGCCCCTTCTTAACAAATATATTCATTACATTTATTCTTTCATTGTGTATTCTCTTCTGCATGTTTTCTCTGTATAATTGTGCTAGAATTCTACCCTTAAAGTATAAATCACTTTCCAGTCATATGCTACTATGATTTCACATGCTCTCTTTTAGTCTCACTTCTAGTAACATGTAATTTGTATCATGGTGTTGAGCCAACTGTGCTTTTGCATGCTCTTTTTTAGTCTTAATTTTAGTAATATGTTATTTGCATCATAGTGTTAAGATTCTTACTTTGATTGGACTCTCTGAGCACATTTCAGACACGGACTTGGTCACTCGGTGTTTATGAGAGTATATCAATTGATAGTTCATGCCTTCATATTTGATGATCTTATGTGTTTACTAATCTATTGTAGTTCCTCTAATCATTTCATATGCAATATCATAATGAAGATACATGTTAAATGCTGCTTCTGTAACGCGCCGCCAAGGAACCCCAAAGGACAACACAACCAAGACATAATAATGGAACAATTTTTTAATTTTTTAATTTTTAAATGAAATACACAATAGATTGCATAACATAATATAACATATAATCTAATCCTAGATCCTCTAATGTTCCATGATCGTGCTACTCACATAACTATCAACCAAGATAACTAGAATCATTTCATTAACTACTATGATAGCATGATTTAACTATCAAACAAAGTTCATTTTAAATCCCCACATCATATGATTCTACATTATGTATTTGCATAACATGTCATCGGATAAACATCATCAAGGATCATTTCTAATAATTAACATATACACAATACATCACTTAACAATACCCATTACAAGAGAGTTCATCAATATCTATACATCACTACAAAGTTTACAACAATGCTTCCTTGAGTACATGTGGGAAGTATACATCTGATTACAATGAGAGATACACTGATATACAATCCAATACATATACATAAATGATAGTCCTCTCGAACTAGAACATAAATTGGAATCCGCTACACAAGGAATAACCTCCACGCACACGGACATGTAGCAAGGATACCCAATGGAGGAAAAAGCTCCAACCTCCTGACCATATGGAAACCTGAGGTCTACCCCCTGTGTTAGGAGATAACACAAGGTCCCACTACAAACAAACAGTCGAGAAGACAACAAGCCATCACAAACAAGGGCTATACATGGCTCTAACACAACATTGTAACAACATTAACATCACATACAACACATACATCACTTCTAGAGGCATTCTCACAACAAAAGGGGAAAACATAACTAGGGTATGCTAGACTGCAATAGGGAAGAGTGCCGTCGTATGGTCCTGACATGGGTTGTCCTGGTAGTCTCTCACTACACCTCGACCCCCATCTATGGTTGTCTTGGTAAACCTCTCACTAGGTCCCGAGCCCATAGGGTGACACATGTGGAACCGACATTCCTTTCGTGAGGACAAGGAAGTCGATCTTTCCAACTAAGCCTTCTCAACCCATCCTTAGCCTAAATGAGCACTACAGGGATGGATGAGGCATCCATTATCTTGTTTAATGTGAAATCTTCCCATCCCCCTAATTCATTATTTAGGGTATCACTGGATTAAGAAACTCTCCAATGGGTTGTCCTGGACACCACTTTGGGTTTCGACCCCCATTGAGAGCCACTCCCCCTACTTGCAACTAATAAACCCTACATCAAGCAAGACATTTACCATTTTGCATACTTAACATAATTACATGAATCCATACATAGTGCAAGGCATTGGCCATCTTGCACACATATCACAATCACAAGAATCTATACATAGTGCAAGGCATTGTCCAATTTGCACATTTACCATGAACACATGAAGGCATACCAAGGTAAAAGACACACCCTTAGGGTTTACAATTTGCACAAAACACATAACCCAAAACATTGCCAACCACTTCCAAAGTAAACAATCATAAGAACCATTCACACATATAATACCCCTTCCTAGGCCTCTGGAAACCGACCCTAAACAATTTTACACAAGTGACACCCACTTAAACAATTACCCAAAATCACCTCAATTCCAAAATCACACTCATAATTCATTACAAGGAGTCAATCACACACTACAACCATGAAATACATTATTTCCATATTCCATACCACTCATTAACTTAGCCACTAAATTCACTTAACTGGGTCATCTATCACAACAATTCATAATTAACTATAATAACAATTATTCTCAATAATTAAGTTACTTAGTGATTTTACAAATCCACTATTAAATAATTAAGAAAATAATCAACAACCAAAAAAAATCTAATTCGTCCATTTCAACAAATCCTTCAATTATCCAAATATAAGCAAATCAATTAGGCCTACTCAATTACTCCATTTACTTATCAAACATAATCAATTAAACACATAGGCAGAAACGTTCTTTTACTAAAACCATAATGTAAATATATATATCTATATCTATATATACATTATTATTATTAACAGTATGCTGTTTACAATATAATACAATACATCAAATTATAATATGACAACCATTTAAATACATGCATATGCATATCTATATATATATATTTCTCTCTCTATATATATACATACATATATAAATATGTATATATTAAAAACAGAAAATAGTTTTCAATTCATTATATCAACTTATATCAAAACAAACACATATGTATATATATACATATATATATTTATAATTAATCGAATGCCACACATACATCGACAAAAATTGCAATACACAAATCGAATGCTGATCAAAAGATATATTCATCGATTCCAAGTATTATGCATAATATTCGTATTCCAAGCAATGGTGAACATTCATTGAAAACCAAGCATTAAGTTTTTCCATCGACTGCAATACACATTACCGAATGCCAACCTAAAATATAATCCTTGAAATCAAAATGCAGACTATAGAAGGGCTCGACATGCTCAATGTTGATTATACCATGCAAGAAATGAGGTGCAACACAAGCGGCTAAAACACAGGGAGAGGGGAAAACATCCAAACACTTTGCATGAAATCTCATTCATAATATAATCTTGCATGACCTTAACATGGCATATATGATTATGGCGCAGCTGGGCGCTACTCCAAGGCGTCAGTCAGGGACAAGCCGCGGCCAAGAGGGTTTGTATTGCCATCCTTTAGACTTGGAACAAATTTAAAACAGCAGGGAGATCCTGCCGATAGAAGGGCAGGAAATATGAAGATTGGATTCGTTGAAATGCTCTCAGAAACTTTCAAGCAAATGTAATAGGGCTGAGATAGCAGAAGACACACTAAGCGAATCTGTTACCAAAGCTTAAGGAACTTCCAAATAAAGGCAATTGGTTGGGGAAAGGACGTATGACAGCAAGAATAAGCACAAAATGTATTTGAAGAAAAAGCTAAGAATTTTCAGGCTATTGCAGTTGATTGGTGTAATGCCAATTTGCATGTAGGGCATGTATGAATATAACAAATTTTGTTGTTTACAGTACCCTGTAAGAATCGGCCACAATGAGAAGGCTAATAAACTTTCAAGTAAACCAATTTAGTTGGGAAGGAGACATTGTCTTGTGGAATGCATCGATTTGTAGAATACGCACAAAAATGGTTTTGTTGGAAAGCCCAATAAATTTTCCAGCAAACGCATTTAGTAGTTGAAGGTAAATTTTATCTCATCGAATGCAATGGTTGCAAGACATACACAAATTGGATTTATTAAGATATTCAAGAAAGCAATCAGCAAATGTAAATAAACGGTTATAAGATATGCATAAAATACGTTTGCACTAAGATTATAAAAACATGATTAAATCGTTATACAATCAGAACAATAGCACTATTGAAAGAAGAATGAAAAACTCATTTGTAAATTCGTTTCCTCAATTTGATTTGAAACAATGCCTTCCTTCGCCTATCCTTCTACGTTCCCCTCTTTCGAGAATCAACAATGGAATGCAATTGTTTTTCAGAAATTTCCTTCCCAAAACCCGAATCAATTTCCTCCAAGAATCCTCATTCCCCACAAAATCCACAACCTATGAAATTTTCTTGTAGACAAAATTTACTTCCCTTCAGGGAAAATAGAATGAGTAATCCAAAAATCTCCCAAAAGGATAATTATTTACAAAAGGAAGGCTGTTCGTTTTCGAAACCCAAAAAAAATCCAATAAAATCTCACAAAATCCCCCAAAAAAAAAAACATTAAGTTTCTTTTTCGACAATCCGTTCAATGTTTTGCATGAACTTGCATAAAAAACTTTTCTATCTTTTTATATTATTTTACTATTTATTAATTGTAATGTTCTATTAAAATTTTATTTTATTTTAATTTCACATTACACATTTAATTTATTATAAACTATGATTATCGATGAATATATTTGTATTTATCTATCAAAGTACCCTTTTACTTGTAACTTATTTTAATGCATCAATTAACCAAAAACAACATTTACCAAACAATTTTAAATTAAACAACCAAATGCCAAACGATACTAGACCACTAACCTGGGTCGAAAAGCAAGACCAGTTGACTACAAACAACACTGACACACTAACAAGGTACCAGACTAGATACTCATCCTCTTTGAGGATGATGGCTAGGGTAGGGGACCTAATGTTATCTCCAATCAACTATTCCATTGGGTTTAAGGCACGCTTACCTGACAATTCAAGTGGAGTCGATGTTTAGTACTTGCAACTTGCAGCACACAAATGTCTTTGTATATACATATAATCATCACATACCTAGTGAAATGAAATGAAAACATCGCAAGGTTCTTAGAAGTGAGAAATACGACATCCTTCCCTCCACACATAAATAGCTTTTCAAAACATCATATAATATATCAAATAACATCTCGTAACATCAATAATCATAAACCATTCCAAAATAAGGTGACACATTCTATTTCTAGCAGATTCATAAACATGTCATAATCAACATCAAAATAATCAAAGACTAATCAACATCTAACATCACTATCCCATTAGCCATTAGAATATCCATAAGCATATATCAGTATGATAAGCATACACGTGAACCTAGAACATCACATATAGTCATGACATACATTAAACAAGGGCTATCATAGACACAAAATGAATCCACAAGCATCTGATATAAACGTCATAAAAGGGTGAATCATGGAGGGGCACTAGACTGCTTCTGCTGAAAGAATGCTGCCTAATGAAATATTATAAAGAAATACAAAATGAAGATAATTAATAGTATAAAGTTCTACATGTTTATATTCTAAAATGGATGAATAGAATGTATTTCAGAGTTAATGTGGGCATAAAGGCTTTAGTATACAGTGTTGGAAATATTGTCATTGATGTCAAAGTAAAGCATGACTAAAGATTAGCATAAACAGATTTATATACTTGAGTGAAGATCAGCATGAACAGATTTGTATATCTTATTGAAGACCAATGAACAGATCAGCATGAACAGATTTTGCAAGCGACATAATTCTGAAGAAATTAATATCCTTGAAGATATAATCAGATCACCATAAAGCGACATCTCTCAGATTACTAAACTAGTGATTATGAAGGGAGAAACAATGAGAGACGATTCATAAACACATACTCTAAATTGTCTTAATAAAGGATAACTAATATTGATTAAGATCTGAAGGAGCACGATTTGCAGAATAAAACTAATAAAGTGCCACGTTGTCTTTTTGAAGAGATGCGACTGAGATAGGAAGTAATACGTTCTAACTACAAACTCAAAAAAAGTCAAAACAATATGATGCAACTCTTTAAAAAGATGCGATTTACTTTGGAAATGCTACGATTTTAGATTTATCACCAAAAAGTATGCAAAACAAAAACACATGAAATGACACGTCTTATTCTTGAAATGGTTCGATTAAAATTCAGATTAATGAAAGGAAAAGAGCAGTCACATAAGACAAAATTAAAAAGCACACATAAGAAAAAAACAAGAAAAGACAAAAAGGTGCCCAGATAAAAAGTTATAAAGTCAGCGATGAAAAGAAAGTTTATTTAAAATTTATTAAGAGGTAGAAAAAATAAGAAAAAGGAAGCAATGATTAATTAAAACCTGAAGTGATTATTTAAATGAAAATCAGCAATCCACATTAGTAAAATGAAAGACAGAAAATTAATAAAGTTTGGTGGCAGCGATTTATTAAGGAAGAGGTGCTTTGTTTTTCAAGAGATACAATTGGTTGAAAAGGTATCATCCTTTACAAGGGACGTCACTCGTCATCAAGGTATGGAGAGATATATATGAAGTTTGTGACTTGCATTTGAAGTAGAGCGTGTGAAAATGAATATCATTTGAAGAGTCAGATCAGAAGATAAATTCTATTGTGTGAGCATTAAAGAGACAACGTACATCACAAAGAAGAAGAGTGAGTTGAGAGGAAAAGCATTCAATGATATAATCTGATAAAGAGCAGATCAAGGGCAGGTTCAGATACAGAGTACTTCAGATTCATGTTGAAAGATGTATGCAGCCCACATACAAAGGATAAGTGCAGGTAGATATAAAAACATGTGTGGTATTTAAGATCATATTTGAAGGAACTAATTGCCATATATGTGATCAGTTTGAAGACGAAGAGAGTACATATATTTGGATCAGATTTATGATAGAGTACTTGATTTGGATCAGAATTGTGAAAAAGAGAGTACATGTATATGATCAGGTTGTAAAGGAAAGAGTACATAACTTGGATCAGATTTGTGAAAAATCATCATCTATTGCAGGAGTAAGACACAAGAAGATAGAGTGTATGTGTTGAGCAAATTTGCATGAAGAGAATATAAGAGGCAGATTTGTATGTGAAAGAAAAGTGAGTTTATCAGATGCTGATTTATGTGAATTCAAGAAAGATAAATTTCAAGGAGATAAAAAGCATGGTATAATGAAGCATATTGGAGAGAAGTTTTAGCAGACCTGAAGGAAGTTTATGAGAAAAAGTTATAGAAGATTTTATGAGCAGGTCTATGAAGATTTCGTGAACAGATTTATGAGGAGATTGTGAGTAAGTTTATGAAAGTCTATGAACAGACTTTAGGAGGAATTGTGAGACATATTTTGTGAAGATATTATATATATATCATTTATTGAAAGAGAGTAAATGTAATAGTGATCTGATTTGTGAAAAGAAAGAGTACTTGATATGGATCAGATTCAGGTGTGAAGTTTTGAAGATAAATCTTATAAACCAGCAGATATATACAGATTTGACAAGACTCATATGCAGATATAGAAGAGGAATATGTGACAATTCCATAGAGAAGATTATAGCAGATTTGTAAGAAGGATATTTGAGCAGAATTGTCCATCATCCGTTGAAGAAGCAACATTGAAGGTGGAACACTATGCTTGAAATTAGTAACTTTTGCTAAGTTGGTGCTTGGCAAGGAGTTTGGTACTCCTTGTAGGTTGGTGCCTACTAAATCAGAGATAGGAGTTGATGCTCCTTTTGGGTTGGTGCCTACTAAAGTGTGAGAGTTGGTGATTCAAGTAGGTTGGTGCATACATTCATTGTAATACTTAGATAATTCATAAAGTACATTATTTGTACCGTGGTTTTATCCCGTAAGGGTTTCCACGTAAAATCTGGGTGTCAACTTGTTCATATTGTGTTAGTGCTCTTCATACAGGTCACATGGAAATTTTAGATCTCTCGTTTTTACATGTGAAGCCCGGTTAATTATGTCAATATGATTGATTAGCTAAATGCCATGAGCAATCTACTGATAACCCATCCAACACCAGCATTTTATCATGGTTTCGTGAGAGCTTTTTAATGTCCACAAAATATTGGTACCTAATTATTTCAAACCCCAAAATTTTATCTGGTAAATTGATGTTTGATCTTTTTTGCAACTATTTTATCCAAGACATTTTTATCTAATTTCTTCATATTTTTAAGTCTTGAAATCTCTATTGCTGTTTCAAAATGGTATAGTCCATATACAAATTTGGATACCTGCCAGGGTCAATTCCATAGTTTACATACTTGGAATCGGAGAGTACTCGGCAAGCCCAAAAATTTTGATTCGGGAAAAACTCGACAAATACTCGGCAAATGTGTGGATATTTATGTATGTGTATACTCAAGATTGCACTGTGCACACATACATATCTATAAACATACACAGGATGCTAAGTTTGCATGCATATACACAAACAAACATATTTATACACACACAAACATGCCAAGTTTGTGGATTTTTTGCGAGCTATTGGCGATATGATGGGAGAAAATCTATTTGCATACTGCCTGTGAGTAAAAGAAAAAATTACTTGGCATGCAAATTTTTAGAGATTACTTGGCTACTTGGAGAGTATGTAAACTATGGTCAGTTCCATTCAAAGTGCATCATTTATCTACTTTAAGGCTTATGAGTTCATTTTAGGATCTCCTTTTTCTTATTTTGCCTAAGTTGCCAATTTGGATACAGTTTTGCTGTTAGAGCAATTCCATTTACTTGGGTTTGGTACAGCCCCATTTTTTTGAGTTTCTAGGATGGTTACTGGCTATGGGTTTTGAGGGGCAGCATAATTTTCCAAAATTTTGGGGATCGCTGGGACATGGCTATACATATATATAGTTATAAAAAATGTACACAATTAAATATAGCATAATTGAGAACACAATACAACAAATGATCAATGATAATTGATAATGTTAGATTTAATAATGAAGAATGATTGACAAAATTAAATCTCTCTAAAATCAAAACAAAATAATGACAGTATAATTTCAGTAACCTTCAAAAGATAAATGATATAATACTAATATTTGTATTTCTAGATGGTAAAATGAAGGAAATGGCTACATATATATAGGCTTTGGGATGCATGAGCCAAGATGACAAGTGTCCCAAAAAGCCTTAGTGATTAGATGATCGACTCTACATCTAGGAGTTGTGGTGTCAAGTATACTCAACTTGATGAGGGAGAGGTGACACCTAACTACCATTACTCAAGGAATTTGAATGAGGTGGAGGTGGCATGTGCTCCCATCAATCAAGGGGATGACACATGTGCTCAACTATTTCCTAATTTACATAAGTAAATAAATCCTAATTACGTAATTACCTAAATAAACCTAATATAAGATGTAATAAATAAACAAAGGTTCAAAACAATGTTAATGAGGTTGGTGATGATGGCTTGTTGATATCCCAACCTAGTGAGAAATATATATTGACAAATAAGTACGCCTCCCCAACTATAGTTCTATGTTCATCTATTGTAGCCAAGTCTTCATATACTTGGGATTTCCACCGTTCTCCATGTTAGATCGTGAATTAAGAGGCTTCACCCATCACTTTGGGATCTAACTATAAAAAAAGTAATTGCTTGCTGTAAAGATAGGGTTGGATGTTGGCTTCTTTAGAATACTAGGGCCCAACGCCTTGGATGAAAACTTGTTCTCTACAATGGTATTGCACCCCACATCTTATATAATAGTCAGATGGAAACTCCCAAGGTCCTCCCTCTTCTCTACCAACAAAACCAATGTTGATGGTGTCCATGGGTTTAGGGGGATATTGTCTTCTTGGAAAGAGTTTTATAATGAAAGGATGTTAGACAACCATTATTTGTGAGGTGAAAGAAAGCTTAGTAGGTGGCTTGTACAACTCTTTCTTGGATAAAGGATGAGATTTTGATGCTCTCTTGATCATACTATTGGCTTCTTTTTGCTTTTTGATATGTGTGAGAACTTGCTCCTTTGGCAACTCTTTTTTGTTCGACCCTAGTCAAGCTTCGATTGAACGACTTGCCATAGTACAGGGGTGAGCTTTTGCTCAACTATACAAGCTCTTGTACTTGCTATGTCTTTAACTATAATGTGAAAGAAAATCCCCACCTCAAAGAAGCTGCTCAATCATCAGAACATACTGCTAATGAGGTGATGTTTGTTCAAATTTGAAAGACCTACCCATCTCTTTGCCCATTGAACTAGAGAAAATTGCTTTCATTATGAAATATAATTTTTATACCTACATGTTCTAAATAAACAAATATAATATAAGGAAAATACAAAATGAAAATGTAACTCTTAAGTTATGTCAACTTAGAAAAATAAAACAAAACAATAATAAAACGAGAATATTTAGCTTTATTCATTATAATATACATTGTGTACTAACCATCATTTTAAGTAATATAACTGTGCACTAATCTTAACCAATTTCCTTATATTTTTGTTAGAAGCTAATTAGTAGGCCTGGAGAATGTAAATAAAGGATATCTGTTAACTGTATCAAGTTTTACAGAAGAATCTCTAACTAGCAGGTATAAATAAAAGTCTTAAAGTTTCAACCTTCGGTTATAATTGCTAGGAGATGCTGGATAGGGTGACACAATTAGAGTTGGTGACAATGATTGAAATGACGTTTTCAAATCAGTGTACAGGGGTATGTAAATAAGGGTAAGGGAATGGGGGTCCCTATATATTTGTCTCCTTTTGACCATTTCCACAATCAAATTGCCAATATCAGGTCTAGAAGCAGTTAAATATAACAAACTGCCAATCATTGATCTATATTCAGACTGATTTGCATCAGGTGAATCATCAACCTTAGTGAGTTTGCAACCTGTAACCATTGGAGCACTAATAGGGTTGCATCCATCCATTTGAAACTTCTTAAGCATCTCTCTAGCATACTTGGTTTGAGAGAGAAATATACCACTTTCAAGTTGAGAAACTTGAAGACCAAGAAAGAAAGTCAATTCTTCCAACATTGACATTTCAAATTCAGATTCCATAATATGAGAGAATTTTTTACTTAAAGCATCATTATTGTAGCCAAAAATGATATCTACATAGACTTCAACAACCAAAACATCAGTACCTTCAATCTTGACATAGAGATTGTTGTCAACACCACCTCTAATGAAACCATTTGATGTCAAATAATTGTCCAGCCTAGAGTACCATGCCCTAGGTGCTTGTTTTAAGCCATATAAGGCCTTTTTCAACCTGTAAAGATGATTAGGCTTGTCTTTGCAAACAAACCTTTTAGGCTGTTCCATATAGACCTCTTCATCTCAATAGCCATTTAAAAATGCAGTCTTGACATCCATTTGATAAACAGTGAAATTCTTATAAACATAATAAGCCAAAAATATTCAAATGGATTCTAGCCTAGCAACAGGTGCAAAGGTTTCACCAAAATCAATACCTTCCTTTTGAGCATAGCCTTTGCAGACATACCTTGCCTTGTTGCGAACAACTTTGCCATTTTCATCAAGCTTATTCCTGTAAACCCACTTGCCACCTGTGACATTCTTGTCATCAAGTCTTTGGACTAACTCCCAAGTTTGGTTTTTCTCAATTTGATTTATTTCTTCCTGCATAGCCTTAAGCCAACATTCCTCCAAGAGAGCTTCATCACAGTTCTTAGGTTCAAATTCAGTGACTAAACAAAAAGCTGCATGCTCTGCTATTTTAGCTTGTTCTTCAAGTTGAGCAGTTTTTCTTTGTGTTTGAACTCCAACATTTCTATCCCCTATGATTTGACTTTGAGGATGATTTTTAGCAACAAATTTTGAAGTAGTTTTGGGCACAATATTTACAGGACTTTCTATCTCAACATCTTTAGGTATTATCTCAAATTCTGTTTTTGATTCTTCCTCATCAATTTGCACATGATTAGTTTCTAAATGTAATCTTTCATCAACTTTCACATTTATTGTCTCAACAATCTTATTGAGCCTTTTATTATAGCATTTGTAGGCTTTACTTCAAGTTGAGTATCCCAAAAAGATACCCTCATCACACTTTGATTGAAAGCTACCTAGATGTTCATCATCTTTCCTGATAAAGCATTTACTGCCAAAGATTTTAAAATATTTTACAGACTTAGTTTTGCCATGCCACAATTCATAAGGAGTGAATTTTGATTTCACCCTAAGTCACACTCTATTTAAAATGTATACAGCTATATGAACAACTTCTTTCCAATACATATCTAGCAATTTAGGCTCATCTAACATGGTTCTTGCCATCTCCTTCACAGTTCTATTCTTACGTTCAACAATCCCATTTTGTTGAGGTGTTCTAGAAGCTGCATATTGTCTTTTAATACCATGCTGCTCACAATAATCAACAAATTCTTGAGAGGTGAACTCTCCTCCTTTATCAGATCTCAAGCATTTGAGCTTTAGATCAGATTCTTTTTCAACCATTTTACGAAAGATCTTGAATCTTTCAAATGCTTCTGATTTATGTTTAAGAAAAGTAACCCATACCATTCTTGTGTAGTCAACCACAAACAACATGAAATACCTTTCACCATTAATTGACCTTGTTCTAGTTGGGCCACACAAATCTGTATGCACCAACTATAAAGGCTTAGTTGAAGAATGTTCTTTTGACTTAAAGCTGACTCTAGTTTGTTTACCATTTAAACATTCTTTGCACACAATTTTCTGGTTTATTAAGAACTGGTAAACCTCTAACATTCTGGTTTTTATTGATTCTAACCAGATTATCAAAGTTTATATGTCCTAATCTTTTGTGCCATAACCAGATTTCTTCAACTTGACCCATTAGACACATACCTTCACTACTATGATTACTAGAGGTGTCTAGAAGGTTATAAACATTACCTTTACTCCTTTTCCCAGCTGCAACAGTCTTTCCATACTTGTTCTTGATCTCACATCCCTGTGAAGTAAACATGACATGATAGCCACTATCACAGATTTGGCTAACACTAAGTAGATTGTGCTTTAGACCTTTCACATAATACACATCATAAATGGGTGTGTCCTCATTTTGCAAAAGTGAACCTTTACCTTTAATGTGTATACCAGTGTTATCACCAAATTTCACATATCCACCCATATAATCTTCTAGTTTGATAAGCTTGTCCTTGTCCCCTGTCATGTGGTTAGAACAACCACTATCTAGGACCCATAAGTCCTTTTTAGTATGAAAAGCAGTCTGGACTAGCATTGATTGCTCTATGCCTTTGGCAAACTTAGGTTTCCAAACTGTTTTTGTTTTCTGCTGTTTATCATGCAAATCAACTTTGCATTGTTTGACTGTATGTCCCAAAGTGTTGCATTTAAAATAACTGACATGGTTTACAAAACCAAAGTATTGCTTATGTCCAAACCTTGGCATTCTAGAAGTCACGAATCTACAAGTACTTACTTTATGGCCAAACTTGTTGCAATAGAAGCAATAACCATAAAAATAAGGATTGAATCTGAATAGCGTTGTTTTGTTTTCAAAAGAATGTACATAATTCTTACCAGATTCAGAATGATTTGGTTTGAAACTCTTGTTTGTAGAATTAGGTTTTTGCTTTGAAGTATCAATTGAACACTCACCCTTTTCAAACCCTACTCCAGTTTTATCCTTATTCAATTTTTGCTTGCTAAGCACATCCTTGAGCTTTATTGTACTTTCATACCCTTCAATTTTCTTTCTCAGAGTAACAACTTCTTGCTCCAATCTTTGAATTTCTTTGTCTTTGAAACTCACAGTTATTTTAAGACAGTCCTCAATTCTCTTAGATTCTTCAAGCCGAGTCTTCAAAGAGACTATTGCTTGATCTGGTTTTTGTTCTTGAGCAAGGACTTGCTTTTTAAGTTTTTTAATTTCCTTTAAAGCACATTTTAACTCACCTTCTAGATTTATTTTACCATCTTCTAAATCATTCTTGCTGTTTATATCCTCTTGCTGTTTGACTTGAGCCATAATCAAAGTCTCTTCTTCTTCATCTATAGAGTCTTCTATCTCTCTATCTAATTCATCTTTGATGAACAGACTCTTTTTCTTCTTGAAATTGAATTTCCTTTTAGGTTTATAGACCTTCTTTTTAAACTGCTTGTCAAGTTTTTTTATCATCACTGTTTTGTTCAACATAGGGACATTTAGCTGCAAAATGTCCAATTTTGCCACAATTGAAACATTTAAAGGGAAGTTTTCCTTTGTATTTACCTGATCCCTTTTTGAGTTTTCTAACAAAGTGAGACTGTTTTGTATCAGAGTCTTTTGACTCACTTTCAACTACATCTTCCTTTTTTTCAGTTTTAAAAGCAGTTCCTTTTCCTATTGGATTGCTTTTGCTTGTTGTCATTTCAAAAGCAGTAAGGGTTCCTTGTAGATCATCTAAGGTAAGCTTGTCAAAATGTTTCATTTCTTCAGGGGTTGAGACCTTAGTTTCATATTTAGGATGTAAGGTTCTAATGACCTTTTTGACCACATCAAACTCTTCTACTTCTTCTCCTTACCCTCTCATTGCATTAACAACTTCATCTATTCTCAAAAAGTATGCAACTACTTTTTCATCATCATTCATTCTCATTTCCTCAAACCGAGTTTTAAGAGTAAGGATTTTTGATTGTTTGACTTTATCATTTCCTTATAAATATTTTCAAGTTTTTCCCAAATTTCTTTAGTTGTTTTCCAATGCATGACTTTAACAAATACATCTTCGGTTAACCCACACAAGAGAGCATGTTTAGCTCTAGCATTAGTTTCATACTTCTTCTTCTCAATAGAGTCGGACAGAATTTTGGATGGAATAGTATATCCATCTTGAACTATGCTCCATACATCAACATCAGTTGAAATCAGATATGTTTCCATTCTGATTTTGCAAAACACAGTCTCTACCATCAAAGAGTGGAGCTCTAGACACAAAAGTACCTTCTTGAGCTTGTGACATGTTTGCCAGACTCCCAAAACCAAAATCTATCCTAGGTGGATTAGACCTATATGAGGACCCTATGCTTTGATAACACTTGTTGGAAGACTATAATCACTGAGGGGGGGCGGCGGGAGGCGGGGATGGAGGGAGAGGCGGGCGGGGGCGAGGGGGGAGGTGAATCAGTGATTCATGTAAGTCACAAACTTTTTACAAATCCAAAGATTTAATTGACTTTTGAACCAAAAGATCAAATGATAGTTTATAGAACAGATTTTACTTGTGCATGAACAGTATTGTGTGTGCATTAACCATGAATTAAACATATAGACATAACATTAACATAGGTTGAGCTTAAGATGTTTTACACTTTCATATGTATCAAAACCCACATTAATAGCAAAACCTTTTATGCATTGAATGGTGATAAATATTTTCAAGTTTTTCCCAAATTTCTTTAGCTGTTTTGCAATGCATGATTTTAACAAATACATCTTTGGTTAACCCACACAAGAGAGCATGTTTAGCTCTAGCATTAGTTTCACACTTCTTCTCAGCAGAGTCTGAGGGAATTTTGGATGGAACAGTATATCCATCTTGAACTATGCTCCATACATCAACGTCAATTGAAATCAGATATGTTTCCATTCTGATTTTCCAAAACACATAGTTTGTACCATCAAACAGTGGAGCTCTAGAAACAAAAGTACCTTCTTTAGCTTGTGACATGTTTGACAGACTCCCAAAACCATAATCTATCCTAGGTGGATTAGACCTATAAGAGGACCCTATGCTTTGATACCACTTGTTGGAAGACTAGAATCACTGAGAGGGGGGAGGGAGGGTAGGGGGGGGTTTGAATCAGTGATTCATGTAAGTCACAAACTTTTTGCAAATTCAAGGATTTAATTGACTTTTGAACCAAAAGATCAAATGACAATTTATAAAACAAATTTGATTTGTGCATGAACAGTATTGTGTGTGCATTAACCATGAATTAAACATATAGACATGACATTAACATAGGTTGAAGTTAAAATGTTTTACACTTTCATATGTATCAGAGCCCACTTTAATAACAAAACCTTTTATGCATGATATTTTGACATAAACATTGGCAGAGATGAAAGATTGATAATTAACAACCATTCAATGCATTTGATGACACATTGAGATCAGATAGATAAGAAAAATCACACACAAAAATTATCACATAACACAATATATGTCCTGAGTGGAAGACCCTCTTGGAAAATAAAAACCACTCGAAAAATCTTTCTCTTTATTCATTGGAGCACTAACTTCACAAAGTTCAGGAGCACCAACTTCACAAGATACAGGAGCACCAACTCCTTTACAATGCATAACAGTTTTAGTATACTATCAATACCCTAGAAGTGCAATTTGCAATCCTAGTGTCTCAATAGAAGACTATGAATATTTTCAATAAGCACATTGAAGAATGTTGTATGAGAATGACAACATCTTCCTTAAATACAATAATTTAAGAATCACTGTTATAAAGATTTTCAATGCAATACAACTTCTTGATAAGTCTGAAGTCTCATATTCTTCTTCCAGGTAACAGAGAAAAATGTCCGAAGGTTATCTTTTAAAGTCATTGTGTGAAATAAGCTCTGTATGCTGTTTCAATAATTGTAAACCAACTCGGGTTAGGGTTACATGTGAGAAACCCTAAAGAGTCTTTTAACAAACTTTTTAACAAGTTTAAGCAGGTACATTAACTTCATAGCAAATGAGAGTATATTCTGTTACAACTCGAGAAGGATCATCCCGAAACCCTAAAGGGTTTTGATCATAACCAACAAAAGTTAAGCCCTTAAATATCCGTAACAATAATATTTCAAAACCAAAGATTTTACTCACAAAACCCATACAGATTTGATCTTAACCAAAACTTGTTATAGTCAACTGCTATAACTGTCAAATATCTAGGAATAATATTATCTTTTTGAGAATAAAAACAGTTTCATGCCTTTCAAGAGAAAAGATAATTCTTTTATCATTCTTAACAACTTCCTTAACAAAATGTGTCAAGGCCTGTAAGCATCAAGAGGGTTCTTGCATTACTTGATTACGGTGGAAGAAAACTGAACAAATGCCATAAAGTTCTGTCGAGGAGTTCAATAACTACCCATTTGAAAGACGACAACAATTCTTCACTGTCCAACTTCCTTAGTCGAGCTTTCATTAGTTCATAGTCAACACTCAAACTCTTAACCAAAATGCCAATATGTTGGACCATCCTCACTGTCAACTAGCTCACACAGTAATCAATATCACATATTCTTAGTATGTCGACCGAGAGAGGACTCAAAACTGCAGACAACAAAATGTCCATGGCGGCTAGGGTTCCATTCTTAAACAAGATGAATGAATCAACAAAATATATTTTGCCCTAAACATACTTATAGTCTTTTCGAAGACTTTACAAACAATAATAATCATTTGAGATCCGAATGCTTTTCAACCAATACTGCCAAAATAACGAATAATAATTCTGCCAAAAGTGCCAACAATTATAATACCAAGAATCATAACAGCACCAAAGTCAAAGATAGCTACCGACATCTTAAACATATCAACCACTGCAATGATAAATAGCCCAATATCACATGTTTAATGTGATTAAACTTAGCATCAAAACTAAATGCCAATCACATAAGTCAATAACAATGCTGCCCGATACGTTTATCACTGTACAAGGTGATTGCTAGCAACGCCATAACTTATAAAATATAAACCATTTAGTAAATCAAAGATCTCATAACCATATAAGATGCCGATTACCTTAGCAAAACCATGGAAGTCTGTATTGACAATGCCACAAAGAAATGTGAGTATCAACTTCTTGAAAACAATATTATTACATTTGAATGTAACAAGGAAGCTTAAGAGTCCTTAGCAAAAATATGAATATACTTGAATCACCTTATTTGATCAATCTGAAATACTTAAAGTGCAAAGACCACAGTGATATCAATGATGCCAATGCAACCAAACTGAGCCAAAAGTCATCTCAAGAAGTCGGATGTAAACACCATTACACAAATCAAGTATAAATATCATGAATGCCTTAAAACAGTACAGTAGTGCAATAATATGAGATTAATAATGCACTAATATATAATTCAAAGACAAACTGATAATAATCAACTGAATATACCTGTGACTTGTAACCTTGAAGGATCAAATTGAAAATCATCCTGTCAAAATGATAAACATTATCAGCATCATCATATATCAAAATCCTGTAACTGCATATCATTCACCAACCATATGTGAATAAATCAATGTAACTGAATATCATATCACCAACCAAGCTGAGAATTCCAAATCAGAGAACCAGTTTTGTCATCAAGGGCAAACCACACATCATAAACAACTGAAAGCCAATAGAGTCTACCAATATCAAGGAGATTCATTGTCTGTTGTCAAAAATCACATAAATTGTTGGCAACCATTTGCAGGCTTGTAAATTCCACTGTACTCAGATTAAATTATGCATAGTTGTGCCAGTAGCCCATTAGGGCTAAGTGAGCATAGACCTATGAATTATTGTCTTGGATATGAGTGTATATGAAAATGATAAAAGGTCAAATTCTTTTTGCATTTACAATATAGTTGAACTGTGAAATAGCATAAGAAAAATTACTGAGATGTATATTTTGTAAAATCATTTATTTGATACATATATATTAATACATAGATCATGAGTCAATATGTGCTGTCAATAAGCGTAAGATTCATCATCACGTGAATGCTACTAATAATTACTGTCCACAAATACTAGTTATGTAGGTTGAAGACCATACTAATTATCTCGAGAAATTAGAGCTCCATTGTGAGCATATAGTACTTGGTAGAACCTTCTGTCATATAAGGATTCTACAATTCCTAAATGTCCTTGTATACCTCAACCTCATCAAATGAGTAAAATTGGAAAATATTGTTTAGTTGTGTAAAACAAACTTTATGATTTTTGCATGTCTGATATTCCCAGAATGTTACAATCAATTCTGTATTGAGGAGACTCAATGAGGACATATTTTTGTTTTAGTGATGACCAAATTGGAAAAGGTGTAATGGGCTTTTTGGTTTAACCATCTGTTTTTATTGCTTGAGAAATGGGTTATCTTACCATGCATGTAATTAATGCAACAGAAATATTCTTTTCTTCTTTTATTGGAATTGCTCATATATCCTGACTATGAAGTGCCACTAAATGAGATTTAGGTATATAAGCGATTGAAATTATCATTGGAGCTAGTGAAGAAAGAGATGGAGATTAGCAAGATACAGGTATTGTGCTTTTTGGAGGGTTGCTTTATCATGTTGAGTTATTCCTATGAATTCAGGTGACTTTGACTGTCATAATTATGAAGCCAATTTCATTTCTTGCCAGACTAATCTATTGTGCACTGTTTGTCAGGAATCTATTGCCAAAGCAATTGAAGAGAAGATAAGTGGTGAACAGCGTCGATATCTTTTGAATGAGCAGCTCAAAGCAATAAAGAAGGTGCCTAACTAGTGTAAAAATAAGGAACTTCTTAGAACTGCATCTCTTTTTGTTTTAATTAGTTTAAATATCTGTTTAACTTGCCCTTGATACCGAATCATCATTTGTCTAGGGGCACATTATTTTAATCTGAACTAGCTAATGCCATTTTGTGTGGTATGTAATAAATTTTTTAAGCTTATGCTGTGAATGTTTTGACATCATGTATCCCGGTATTGGGTCATGAAGCTTGATCAGAAATGTGAATGCCCGTTAGTTAAAATCGGAAAACTTTTTTTCAATCATATTGTGTTTCGTTGTTTCTGCATATATAAAGTGGAATCAATTAGTAAGTGTTCTGAGTCTTGAATGATTTTTCTTACCTTTCCTTTCTCCCTCACTAACTACCAAAGACTACAACTTTTTTTCCAATCTGTCATAGATGTACAAGGCCTACTGTCACTCAAGGAGCTCGTGGGCTTGTCTCAACCAACTTCAATTCAGTCCCAAATTATCTCCTTTTCCTCAAGCATCTCACTTGATCAAAATTCATTCTATAGAAAGAATTTGAACACTTTCTGTGAATCATACAGAAAAGACTATTATTAAACCTTTTTTTCTAGCAAAGAAATAATATATCTGCTACCTTTGAATGGAGAGACCACTCCTAGCCCAGATTTCAATGGAGGAAAAATAAAATAGGCATTGACTTGTCAAGGAGAAAGTGTTAGCCTGCAGATTTATGGGAGACACCCATGAACCTAAACAATGGAAGTTATGGGTTCAACAGAATTTGAATCCTGTGGTAGTAGTGGAGCTTCTTATGATACACAAAGGATACTAATGACTATTTTCTCTTCCAAACATTGACTAAACAAAATTAGTTATGAAGGAGGATGGTTTGTTTATGAAGGACTGATAGCCTACCCTTAACACTATAGAGGATCTCCTAGGCATTTTTCCTGTATTAGTTCGGTTACCCCTTCTTCCTAGGGAATACTTGCATGGTTGCTCATTGCAGAAAATAGGAGTCATCCAGGAATATGTTGTTGTATGTGAGCTCACAAAACAGTCGAGAGTACTCAACTATGCCAGAATAATTTTGAGCATAGATCTAGGAAAATCTCACCCAGAAAGAATTTTGTTTAATAGGGATAAAGTGGGAATAGCGTGTAGAGTACGAAAACATCCCTTTTGGATGCAGATCATGTCACTAACATCAACATCTTGAAGATTTTTGCTGTTAGTTTCTCACCTCTCTAGAACAATCAGTGCTATATGAAGCTACAAAAATGAACTACATATGATGATAGACAAACTAAAGAGAAATATTATCAATTTAAACTTTAATAATCGCAATGAAGCAATCACAAAAATCCACACATAAGAGACACTGTATTTTATGTGGAGACCTTTATGGGATAAAACCACCGCAAAATATTGCTTTTATAAAACCTTCTTACAAATTTCGTAGGCACCAACCCACTAGAGACATCAATCCTCACCACTGAGCACCAACCCAGCAAGAGATGCCAATCTCTTCAAATGAGAGGCACCAACCTCCCGATCTCCTCAATTAGGAGGCTCTAACCTCCAAATGAATATTATGTTTGTCTTCTTGAGTATTTTTGCTGCAATATGCTTCACAAATCTGCCTTAATGTCTTCTCACATCTGCTCATAACATCACTCAAATCTGCAAAAACCTCTTTCAAAAATCTTCCATAAGTTCGCTCCAATGTCTTACACAAATGGGCTCAATTAGCTCTCATAATTCTGCTCAAATACTTTGTACAAATCTGCTTGAATAATCTCTTATTTCTGCTCTTCATACAAATATTATTCCTTGAAAATTGATTGCTTTTAACACCCTTTCAACCTTCTACTTATACTTGCCAAAGCACCCCTTCATCCAAAAGAGGCGACTCCTCCAAGGGGGTCAACCAAAACAGCAACATTTAATTTTTATTTATTTTATTTTTCTTGCCCAAGATGGGTGCACGTCTCAAGGGTGTCATCCCTTTTGGGAGGCCCAAAAATTAATTTATTTCCAACTCGGGGTGGCATCATGAGGGGGGTTGTCCCTATTTTTATAATATTATTTTATATATTTTTGTTTTTTAGAAAACTCTCCAAATGGGTGCTAGACTTGAAAATGATTAATTCCTCCTCGCCCAACAATATCTTGACTTTTAATAAGTTTTCCACTGACTTGTCCTTTGAGATCAATTACACCATTTTTCAAGCAATCTTCCCGTTTGCCATTGATGGCAACACTGCAAATGAATAGTCTTCTAAATACAATAAAATCATACAACTACCCCAACTGGAATGCTTCCCCTTACATTTCTCCCCCTTTGACATCAATTGCAAAGGCTTTCCAGGGCTGAAAGATAAGGCAATGAATATCTCCCCCTGAACATATGCTTCTTTTTTAAGAACTTAGTGATTGGATGAGAGTGATATCACTCCCAATTTCTCCTTCAAGTACTCAAAAGTCAAAAGTCTCTTTTGGAAGCGGGTCCGTGAAAATGTCTGCAATCTGTTCTTTTGTAGCAACATACTCTAACTTAACCTAGTGATCAACCACTTTCTCTCTTAAGAAATGATATTTGATTGGAATATGCTTCGTCCTTGAGTGCATAACCGAATTCTTTGGTGGTCTTCTGATTTTCCTCAAAACCAAGACTAATCTTGATGAAGGGTGATCTTTGGGAGTTGATAATGTTCTCTAGAATTTTGTTGCTCTTTTCAAACTTCATGCTTCAATTTAACTGATCATTAGATTTTTGCATGTCTTTCCTCAAGGAAACAATTTCAAGCTCTAATTTCTCAAAATCCAATTCCCTTGCCTTTAGCTGATCTCTTACAACTACTATTCGTTTTGCTTCCTCAATTTTAATCTTTAGATAAATGATCATCTTTTTTGACTCTTCAAGACTTTGAGATGATTTAGCTTTAGTTTCGCTATCCTCTTGAAGTTGTGGCTTTAATCTTGCATTTCCTTTGTGGCTTTAATCTTGCATTTCCTTTCTTGAGCTTCTCGATCTTATGATAGGAAAAATGGAGTATCTCCTCAAGATCCACTTCATCATTTTTTATAATTTCTTTTAAATCTCTTCCTTTTTTTCTTTTGTCTTCATCACTTTTTGCTTCTATTGCCACAAAGAGTATTTGTTCTCTATCACTATTGGAGATGTTGCAAAGAAGGTTGCCGTTGCACCAAAAGATTGACCTGTTAATGCCCGCTACAACTACCAGTGTTGAGGAATCCACGAGAGGCAGTTAAGCCATGTCACGAACCCGAGTGCTGCGTTGCACAAAGAGACCAAAGGCGCACACCTTGCAACAACCCCCCCCCCCATCGCAAGCGAGGGATTCAAACCTGTGACCTTACTAATTGTTGCAAAGACAGTTGCTGTTGCACCAAAAGATCGACCTGTTAATGCTCAATACAACCGCTAGAGTTAATGAATCTACGAGAAGCGGTTAATCCATGTCACGAACCCGAGCGCTGTGCTGCACAACACAAGGAGACCAAGGGCACACACCTTGCAACAGGAGAAGCTTCTATTGCTTTCTTTGGATGAGCTATTTGCTTCTTGGATGTAAAGACCCTTTGTATGCTTTTGGAAGTTCTTTTCATGCTTGCCTCATGTGCTTTTTTTCTTGTTATGGTGATATTTATTTCTTTTCTTTTTGCTGTATTCTTCTTCCTCTTCATTACTCTCACTCTCAGCCTGTGGACACTTAGAAGCAAAACGATCTATATTACCATAATTGGAACATTTAAGAACCTACCTTTGTGTTTGTCCGATCCTTTCTTGAGCTTCCTCCCAAAGTGAGCTTCTTCTTCATCACGTGCACTTTCACTTGATTTGTATTCTTTGTTTTTTATCTTCTCGGATGCTTTGAAAGCATCTTCCAATTTTGATGGCTTCTTCTTCTCCGTACTCATTTCTTATGCAGTGAGGATCCCATGCAACTCGTACATCTTCAAAGTGTCTAGATCCATCATTTCCTTGATGGCGGAAATTTTCACATCAAATCTCATGGGGAGAGGTCTTAAAACCTTTTGCACAATTATGGATTCTTCCATCTTTCCCCCAAGTCCTCTAATGGTATTTACAATCTGTAATGTCCCCATTTTAGCCCTACGCTCTTCTTGAGATTTTAGCCTATTTCCGGAAACTCATAGGCTAAGCAGAACTGAAAATTAGGGTTTCCTATTTTTTAGGAGGTTTCAGATGCAGTTTTGAGGGCTTGCATGCATGGGTTTTTGATGCATGTTTGGTGGAGTTTTCTGGGTTTTCAGAAAGCTTCAGAATAGTGTATCATGCATCTCCATCTGATAACTTTTCCAGGCACTTACTATTTATTGTAAGTCATGTTGGCTTCCCGGTTTGTGCTCAGAAGGAGTTTGGAAACACTTACTATTTATCGTAAGTCATGATTACTGCTCAGTCGATGTTCAGATAATGTTTTGCAAACTTACTATTTATGGCAGTTGCTATTTTTGGTAAGTCTATTTATAGCAGTATCCTTCTAGCAACAGCTCAATCATCTGTAGTTCATATTTTGGGCAGTATGGTTGTTCAGTTGGTTTTTTGAAGGTTTTTGAAGTTAACTTACTATTTTTGGCATTGGCTATTTTTAGTAAGTCTTTTTGTGGCAGTGTCTTCATCAACAGTGTGGTGTAGTTCATTATCCAGATTTTGGTAATGTCTCAGTTTCCAGTTTGGTGATATTTGTCTCCTTGGACTAAGTTTTATACTTAGTTAAAATTGTGTTTTGAAGTTGTACCCCACGCCTAGCTTAATGACTTTAAGTTGTTTTTAAGTTGGGGCCATAAAGTGATACATTTAATATTTTATTAAATGTGTACTCCTCATCTAAAGTGGGACGACTTGAAGGGGTTGATTGAAGAGTTTATTGTTATATTTTAAATGGTGCCTTTTTGGAAATAGGCATCCCTTTTGGGAAGAGGAAGAGTTTTCTTTGGGAGTTACAAATGTTTCATCTCCTCTTGGTAAAGCTTATATATTGGTGCCTTGCTCTTTGTATATCATGTTGGAAATTGAATAGTAAGGTTATCTTGCTGGTTTGAATCCAGAACTTGGCTAAAGGGAAGCTTAGCGAATTCAATCCAACCTTCGGGCTTGCAACTATGGCTTCCTAGGTGGATCACAATGGCTGTATTTCACTTTGAAATACAGATGGAGCTTCAATTGTTTGAATCGAATAGGTTGCTGATGTAAAACTTGTTTTTGCAAGTTGCTAATTTGGCTTGGCTGAAGCTATTTTCTGTTCATAGCTTCAATTTAGATTTTGGTTCGGTTCTGGGTGTTAGCCCATGCTGTTCTACTGTGGAGGGCGCCCCTTTTTGCAAATTTGCAGATTTTATCATTGAGTTTCTGATTTTTGGGAGAAGGCCGACCCTTCCTGGAGGCCATACCTTCCTTCTTGACTGCATTGGAAATCGTGCTAGCTGTTTCTCTCTGTTTTGGGTTTGTTTTTTCAATGGAGATTGGATGCCTAGCTCTTAGCTGTTGATTGGCTATGGCTTGAGAGCTTTCCGAGCTGAATTGAAGAAGATATGTCCAATTTGGTGAATTCTCTCTTTGCTGATCTGATTTTCTGTATTTCCTGTTTCTGATCAAATTAGTTTGAAATTGTTATAATGCTGTTCTAAGTTTCTTTCTATATCATTTTGGCATTGTAAATACTCTAACCATTACTCATTTTGGGAATTCATGGTTGACACATTGTAGCTGTTTATTAATCATTTGTAAGCTGTTTAGTAGTACTAACAACAATTTGTTTACTTGCTGCAATTTACTTTGTTGTAATTCCCCCCACGTAATAAAGTGGTTGTGTGGATTGTATACCCCCCACAGTTTAAGTGGAAGTGAGGTTAATTGGCTGGCTTGCCGCCTTTAAATGTTTGTAATAATCACACCCATGAAATAAGTGGAGTATTCCCATCGCTTGTGGATGCCTGCATTTGCAGCAGAAATTGTATTTCAGTTTATTATCTAGCACTCCACCATATGTTAGCACCTCGCCTTGCAAAAGGATCTTGAGTGCACATTCTTGGTGTCAAGTTTAGCTCTCTATTTTCAGTTGTTATCAAGTTATTAAATCCTAGGGATCCTTTGACCATATGCCCGCGCCTCCTCCTTAAATGGTTTTAGGGTGCATTCTTGGTTAGAGTTGTTTCAGCTGTGTTTTGGTTTAGAGCTAATTCTTAACAGGTGCATGATTTGCATTGTTGTGACTTAAAATTAAAGGCAAAAAATTAAGGGGTATATTTCAATATCTCATCCGCATGAAGGAGATAAGCTGCAATGTCCTCTTCATCCTTGATTTTCAAGCTTTCAAATTGTCTCCTATGTGTTTGAAGTTTGGCTTTCTTAACTTTGTCGTCTCCTTCATAGATATTCTTCAATCTATCCCGCATATCTTTAGCTGATTTGCAATGCATAACTTTAACAAACTCTAATTTAGATAATTGACATAAATTGCATTTTAGGCTTTCGTATTGTTTTCACTTTCCCTCTTTCTCGCTTGATCCATTGGGGAGTCACAAGGGGTAAGTAGCCATTTACAACTGACTACCAAATATTAAACCCTAGAGCATTCAAATAATTTTCCATCCTTATGCTCCAAAAGACATAATTTGTTCCATCAGACAATGGTGCGCTGTTTGAGGAGATCCCATATCCTTTTGCCATGTGTGCTTCCATCCACCTTCAAGTGGTTAGGCTATCTTCGAAGGAACCCCTCAGATACCAATTGATGAAACACACTTATACTTGGGGGGGGCGGGGGAGGGGGCGGAGGAGTGAATCAATACAAGTCAATATTTTGTTAATTTATTTTAATAATCACAATGAAGCAATCACAAAAATTCAAACACATAAGAGAAGACATAGGACTTTACGTGGAAACTCTTATGGTTTAAACCACGGTAAAATGTTGCTTGTATAAAACTTTCTTACAAATTTCGTAGGAACCAGCCCACTAGAGACACCAATCCCCACCACTGAGCACCAACCCAACAAGAGAAGCCAATCTCTTTTAATGAGAGGCACCAACCTCCCAATCTCCTCAATTAGGAGGCTCCAACCTCCAAATGAATATTATGTTTGTCTTCTTGAGTATTTCTGATGCAATATGCTTCACAAATCTGCCTTAATGTCTTTTCACATCCGCTCATAACATCATTCAAATCTGCTAAAACCTCTTTAAAAAATCTGCTATAAGTTTGCTCCAATGTCTTCCACAAATGGGCTCAATTAGCTCTCATAAATCGGCTCAAATACTTTGTACAAATCTGCTTGAATAACCTCTTATTTCTGTTCTTCATACAAATATTATTCCTTGAAAATTGATTGCTTTTAACATCCTTTCAACCCTCTATTTATACTTGCCAAAACAGCCCTTCATCCAAAAGAGGCAACTCCTCCAAGGGGGTCGGCCAAAACAGCAACATTTAATTTTTATTTATTTTATTTTTCTTGCTCAAGATGGGTGCACATCGCAAGGGGGCTGATTTTAATTAAATTATCTCCAACTTGGGGTGGCAGCATGAGGGGGGTTGTCCCCCTTTTTTTAATATTATTTTGTATATTTTGTTTTTTAGAAAACTCTTCCGAATGGGTGCTAGACATGGGTTGGCTCATTTATACAATAGAAAATGATTTATTCCTCCTTGCCCAATGGTATCTTGACTTTTAATAAGTTCACCTCTGACTTGCCCTTTGATATCAATCACAACATTTTTCCAACAGGTAGCCACAAAACTAAGGATGTAAAGGAAACAAAGAATTTCCAAAAGGGTTATCAAATAAAAGGAAAATCTAACCCCATAGATGCACCTCAAATCAAGACTTGAAATCCAATTGCAATTTTAGCAGATTTAGAGCAAGATGCTGAATCTATGAACACACATGATGAAAAAGAGCAACCAAAGAAAAGGAATCATGGGCAAACAAAGTAGGTATTAATAGAAGACAAAGACAACTCTCCTCACAGCCATAGTTAACACCTCAAGTGGAAAACCAAATGACAAACAAGAAAACCAAAGGTGTGATTACTAGCATTCTAATCCCACATATCCACAATTTCAATTTAGAAAAATAAAGGAAACCATCCATAGATTGCATGAAAACATCTCAAATCTGAATCACAGTGCAACAACTAATGCAAAAAAGTCCTTTGTTATGATTCTTAAGAAAACAAGATCAAATCAAAGATTAGGAAGATAAGCCATAGGTTAATGCAGATCCTGATTTGAAATATAAGTTGAATATGAGCCTCCAGTAATGTGCTTTATCTATGGAAAAAGTTGAACATGATAAGTTGGATTTGATTCCTACTTAAAGAAACTTTCACGACCAATCCCAAAAGAAACTTCCATTGCAAAGATATTTGGGGTGCAAAGCAGCTCTCCTGCAAAAAACACTAGAACCACAATAGAATAGAACCAGTGTTTATTAATTGCAAAGCTCTTTTCATTGGGGATTAGTAGCCATCTCTTTTTTTGATGAACTTCAAGATGAATCGGTAGCAAATATATCTAAATCTCTCATGGTAATGAGAAAACTATTAGAAGAATGAATGCATGGAGTTTGAGAGAATTGGATGGCAAACATTTCAATGAGTGTATGCTTGTATTTATTATTTTATGTAGAAGTATTGGGGGATAGTAACTTAATTGTAAGTTACTTTGTAAACATAACTCATGTGCTGCCATTACATCATTAATATAAGCAATGCATGCCTACATGTATAAATTTTAGTGTTAACATTATATTATATCTAATATTCCCTCGTAATGACTAAATCAAAGACAACTTTTGTCCTAAAATTTGACAAAGAGAAGAGCACCAAAAGGTCTAATGATTAGATTAAAAAATTGTTCATAAGAAGTGCAATGGTGTGATTTAGATGAGATAGAGTTCATTTGAAGCCAAAGGTGTAATGGTGGGATTTAGATTAGATGGACTTCATTTGAATCCAAAATCTCAAAGATGTTGAACAAATTTTATATACCAAGCTTGTGGAGCTTGCTTATGCTTGTATAAAGACTTGAGAAGTCGACAAACCAAACACTCGATACTAGTTACCTAAAATTTGGTAGAGTGCACCATGGGTCCTTGCCACAATCCTCATTCAAGAAGGCACTTGTCATGTCCATATGATAACACCTTATAACCAAACCAGATTGCTTCAAAGAGAAGCAATTAAACTCTAACCATCATAGTCATAGGAGAAGAAATCTACTTCTAGCATATCCCTTGTTGCAAATAGCCTCTTACTAAGTTGCCGGTTCGAGCACAGGTACTGTTACGGGTACGTTGGTACAACAATTTTTTTTCCTTGGGTACGGGTAATTGATTCTTATAATTGCCAATAAAAAGAATAGAACATATTTTGACATAGTAACTTATAGCAATACAATTCATGATCACTTCACAAGTATAGTAATTGATTCTCCTTAAAAAATATAGTAGACAAAATAAAAACTCGAAGAAGCTTGCATACCTTACTAGTTTCTTGGTCAATATTGATCATGACTCAGTGAAAAGTAGAATATTGCACTCAATGCAACATAACCAACAAACAATATAGTCAATGTAAGTGGTATAGAAGTTGATGTTGTCTATGTAGTAGAGATCTTTGGTCAACATAGTCAGTATAGCTGAGCTCTTTGGTCAACTCTATTAGATAGCCACATTTAAGAAGAGTCAATCAATCAAGGGTCAATGAAAGTGTAGAGGGTCAATGCAAGTGTAGAGGGTCAATGTTGAAGATCTGGTGTGTTGATTCACAAATGATGTCAAATTTATAGCCTGGCCCAAACATTGTCTTTTCCTCCTCCTACAATAGTGCTTGTCAAATGAGAGAGTAAATGATGGAATGATGCATTCATGAGGATCAATTAATGCTATCTACACATGTTCAATTGGAAACAACAGCCCTAATTTTTTTTAAGAGACGGTTATAAGTTCTTTATCTACCAAAACAATGTTAAATTTGTATTGGAATTTGTTAGTTTAGGATCAGAAATGCAAATAAGCAAAAAATTCAACACATAGAACAATGAACATAGTATTTTACCTTGGGAAAACCCTCCTACTTGAGGGAGAAAAACCTAGCAAAATATTCTCTTATAAATCAAAAGAATAGGTGCAGAAATTGCATACAAAATCAGGCCCTAGAAAAAGGCTGAGTCTAATACAATGAATAATGACACTTCTCCTTGAAGCGAATCTTGAAGACACAAATAATGTCACTTCTTCTTGAAACGGATCTGCTCCTGAAGAATGCGAACCTGCTGTTGAAGAATTCAAATTGGAATGGAATTGATTTGATGATCAAATGTGAAGACTCTATCTCCTTTTTATAGCAAACTAGGCGACCTCCTTTCTAGGGCCGACCTAAAAAAAATACAATAATTGTTTATAATATAAAGGCTGACTTGCCTTAAATTAATTTTATTTAGGAGAAAATATCTCCCGCCGCTACAGAACACTAAGAGTCCCTCTTAGCTAGGGAGGTATTTTCAAATATCCTCGTCATGGAGTCTCTCAACATGACGTCCACAATGGCTACACCCATTTGTGAAAAAACACATCTCAGTCTCAGAGATGTATAAGGGCTCGTCACATAGTGTCCCAACATGACGTCCACAATGGCTACACCCATTTGTGGAAGAAGTCATCTCAGTCTCAGAGATGTACAAGGGCTCGCACCTCATATTTCTTAGTCTCAGAGAAATATACACTACAAGAGCTTTCACCTCATATTTCTCCGTCTTAGAGAAATATACACGACAAGGGCTTTCACCTCATATTTCTTTGTCTCAAAGAAATATACATTACAAGGGCTTTCACCTCATGTTTCTTCGTCTCAGAGAAATATACATTACAACAAATCTTAATGATGCTGTGACTCCCTTTGGAGCTCCATGTACCTGCATCAATTTCCCGACCTCCTCATCTAAGATTGCCTGCAATGCTTGCCTTAGAGGAACGGTTTCCAAAACACACCTTCGACACTACTGTCTTGCGAGAGTCCAGGACTATCCTCCTCGACCTCATCTCAGATCATTTTATTCTGAATAGGTTTGTGGTGCTACCAATGACTGCCTTGTGCAATTCCTTTCTCTGTAGCTGAAGAGGTCTTTCAAGGACCCGACCTTGCAACACTGCAACCCACTTAGCTGAGATCTTCACTTCTTCTCAGTGATTCACTCTAATTCCTTGAGACATAGGACTCCATTTGCTGAACACAAAACTCCCTCTTGATCCCTACCTCAATACAAAGATTACAAAAATCCTCTAGAAGTGAACTCCCCTTCATTGACGGATCTCAGAACCTTAGTCCTCTTCCTGGACATGTCATTGTTTTACCCAACTCGCAAAGAACCGAAAACTATTTCGCTTTCACAACTCTCAATCCAATAGCCATTAGCATGTCTTCTCCAATGATCTTTGATAGGAACCTCACTGTTTTCCACAATTCTTTCTAGGGCTGCCAATAGTTGACCATGTAAGAACCATATACTGCTGTTCCAAATCAGGAGGACAAGATTTCTATCATACCGTTGTTTAGTGTCTTCATCCTTCTCAATCTTCTTTGCTGATGCAAAATCTCCATCCAAGGCTGACCAACCTTGTGCCCTCGAGAGAAGTCTCCAATGAAGAATCATGAGAGTTATGTGCCACCAACTTAGTCCCAAGGCTGCAAGCTATGTCTTCATGTTTGTTCATTTCTCCAACCAGCATGACTTCCTCACCGGATGCCTCAAGCTCTTCCTCTCTTTGAATTCCTTATGCAATCTTTTATAATTAATCCATCATCCTTGTTCTCCTCAATCCATCTTGTATTTTAAAGAGATTAGTGATAGTTTATAAAATCAAACTACCCCAATACAAATGAAACATGTAGTCATCTAGCAAATATCATTAGATAGAACAATTAAAGGAATGGCACATAATAGAACTTATCTTTGTTGATTCAGAATCTCCTTAAATGCTGCACTTAAATCCTCTTCAAGTCTGCTCTTTTCTCTCCTTTAGATCTGCTCCTATGTATGCATTAATTTTCCTTCAATTTGCTCAATCCTTCACTTTAGATCTGCATCTAAAGTCTGCTTCAGATCTGGTTTGACAATTCTGTAACCTTTCCAATATTGCGAATTTTAACAAAAGTTGGGTCAACCAGAATGTAATAGAATCCAATCGAATCAGATGCAAGACTAGGAGATACTTAAGCAAATTTGATTATTTGTTCAACTCTAGCACATATCAGGAACAACAGTCATAGCAATATTATTCATGCTCAAAATTGCAGAATATAATCCCTTACTTCCAGAGTTATGAGCTCATTAAATTTGTATGCCAATGCAAATCACAAAAATAGTCCGTAGGAATGGCTCTGATGTTTCCACCAATCAGAATAATGCCAATGACACACACGACTCTATGATGCAATATATCCGACGACAAAGGCCAAAAGTACGAGCAACATTGGTAGCATCAGAGATGTTCACCATCAAGGAGCTCGACTCACTCTAGTGCCTATGATAAACTCTTCCGTTAGATAGCACACAAATCGGCAACCAGGAAGACAGGTCTCATTCCTGTCAGACTACCATGCCCGATATTTGGATGCAGTGTCAAGGACTTTCAGATTTCAAAACGATTTATTTAATCCTCCAACTGGGGATCACACTTAGCTATTCAACAAAATCTCCCGTGAATAAGAGACAGACCCACCAATATTGTCTAAGCAGCTGAGGAAGAAACGATAATTCTAGTAGCACCCGAGCTTTATATGCAAACTCATCAGATATTCATCCTTTCTGAGTGTGGCCACAAATTGCTTATTTAGAGACTTGGCAGATTGTCTTTAAACGTCTACCTCCAAACCATTATATAAGATCATTATGTTTAGGAAGTCCGATACCAAGCAACTCTCGATTGCTCTTCACAAATAGCGATTCTCTTATAGCTTTGTCGACTTAATGGAAAAATAGTATGATATCGAAACTTGTCTCCTCTTCATATATAATTTGTCTTTATTGATAAAGATGATAGATCCCCAACTATGCGTTGGCTCTTTAATGTTTAAATCGATGCCTCCCAAACCCTTGCGACAATCTTCTTATTTTTTTTTTCGTGTTGGAGCAGGCAAGAAGAGAGGACCCGATAAGTCTTGCACCTTTTTGTTTGTTGCTGGATTGTCTTTAGTGGTTGACAAAAGATATTTTGTATTTGTGTTTCTTTCTTGTTTATTCCCAGCAAGTGTATTGCCCCCCCCTGATGAATTCGATGCCAACTGAATATGAGACGACTTTGTCCTGTTGCGAAGTGAGCAGCTTCTTCGTCTTATCTTGCCTTTGTCTGAAGCATTATTACTTCTGCCAATGATCACCATTCAAAACTGTGATCAAAGAATTAAGCAAAATAGCCATGCCGGGGTTATACTGCTTAGCCAAATCTGATTAGATCTTTTCTAAACCCGCTCCGATACCATGTTAGTTTTAGGATCAGAAATGCAAATAAGCAGAAAATTCAACACATAGAACAATGAACATAGTATTTTACCTTGGGAATACCCTCTTACTCGAGGGAGAAAAACCCAACAAAATATTCTCTTAGAAATCAAAAGAATAGGTGTAGAAATTGCATACAAAATCAGGCCCTAGAAAAGGCCGAGTCCAATACAACGAATAATGACATTTCTCCTTGAAGCAAGTCTTGAAGACACAAATAATGTCGCTTCTTCTTGAAACGGATCTGTTGTTGAAGAATTCGAATTGGAATGGAATTGATTTGATGATCAAATGAGAAGACTCTATCTCCTTTTTATAGCAAACTAGGCGACCTCCTTTCTAGGGCCGACCTAAAAAAAAATACAATAATTGTTTATAATATAAAGGCCGACCTGCCTTAAATTAATTTTATTTAGGAGAAAATGTCTCCCGTCGCTACAAAACACTAATATAATTCATTAGAAAACAATATCATATTTAGTAATTGATGGTGTCATAGTCTTTTCATAGACCAATTTTGTAATTGCTGTTGTTTTTCTCTTAGAATGTGGGGCTCCTACTGGGTATGCCCAATGTATTGCTCGGGTGTCTAGTTTCTTTGTGGGTCCTTTTCAAAAGAACCCACAGAGAACCCAGACGCTTGGGTTCTTTGTGGGTCCTTCACAAAAGAACCCGCAGAGAACCCAAGCACATGGGTCGTACCCTAGCAATACCCAAGGACAAACCCAAACTGAACCCATACCCGAACTATACCCACACATGCACCCAGGACAAAAATGAAGATCCCGGTAACTTAGGCCTCTTACAAAAAGATGAGTTGTGCACTTGTCCAAAACTTTACATTTGATCTTATCTACACATATACATCCAATGGGATTTTTACATAGAGGCAATTCGACCAACTCCTAGTTGTGATTTTTTATCAAGGCATCATACTAGTTTGTGTGGTTGGTTCCCATTTAGGTTTACATTTCATTTCCATGCACAATTATGGTTTAGGGACCGTTAAAATGTTAGAAGAAAGAGCAATGGACATGCTCATCTCAACCAACAACTTGTTTTTCCATTCATTAGAGCTGTGCATCCTTGACATCTTAAAGAGTGGAATAATACCACTTGGGTCTCTATTGTCGTGTGACTCAAGACTCTAGTGGTGAAGCAACCACATCTGGAGTTGAAGTCAAATTAGGCCTTTGTCTCTAATATAGTAATGGTGTGGGAGAAATATCAGCTAGAGGCTGAGCCATAGGTAACTATGATAGAGTACAAGAATAAATAGAGCCTTCATTATTCAAAAGAACGACAATTCTAGTACCTTTCAAATCATTGACAACTTGTTGGTTAGAGTTATAATTAAAGAAAGGTCATGATTCTTTTATATCAACATCACAACTAGTTATTGATCTGTTAGTGGAAACATCACTGAGTTTATATGCCTTAAATTTTTAGCAAACCCAACAAAGAAATATTTGAAGCTCTAAGACTCTAGTTTAGTCCTTTTTCTATTACAAACCCAAAACAGTTCCAGCTAAACATGATGTTAATGATGATAGCTTCAGTCCGATATGATCAAAATCATCACTTATAAATCAAATATTTATGGAACATTTAAAATCGAAGTTTTTTTGAAACATACATACAAATTTCGATAAAACACGTGATATCATATTCTGCATTTATATAAAATCGGAATTCTCTTATCATCCGCCATCATATAGAAGCATGTATACGTGTGAGAGTATACATAACAAATGGTAATCAAGTTGTTAAACCCGCATCCTAAGGGACGCGTCCCATGAGTGGACGTGCCTCCACTCGTGGAGACACATCCTCTCATGAGGCGCGCCTCTTAGGGGTGGACTCCTCACCTATTTATGGTAGTACCTCATTCGATATGCAAACATAGAAATCGGACAATGTTCTGCAATCGGCACATTTAATAAAAGCAATTCACATTTGGAAATCGAAATCTGAAGAATCGGAAATCTGAACATAGAGGATAAATATTATTTGTCTTAGAAAGTTTCTCATACAATTTTCTCAACTTTAGTTCAATCCTAGTATTGTACTAGGATCCCTTTAGTGAACAGATTTGACTACATTTACATGGTATCAGAGCCACGTTGTGTGAATCCAAATCAAATCTAAAATCAGATTGCTCAAGAAATTCGTATTTTCTAAATTCAAATTCACATCACATTTTTCATAATGTCAACTGTGATCAGATTCGAAGATTGTCTTGCAGGAGCAAATAACTTTACATCATGGAAATTTAGAATCATGATGATCCTAAAAGAGAATAAAATAGACTCACTTGTGAGAGAAAATAAAAGGGAACCTGAGGCTGAACCTGAGAAAAGTCAATGGATTGAAAACAATGAAAGAGCCATGAAAATCCTTGTAGATGCAGTGAGGGATCATATAGTGCCTATCTTAGCAAAACATGAAACTACATATCATATGTACAAATCTCTTGAGAGTACTTATGAGATCAACAACACCTGTAGGACTCTAGCATTAAAACGGCAAATCAACAATGCTCAAATAAACAAAGGAGAGTCCATTAATTCATACTTCATGAGGATTATTGAACTTAGGGATCAATTATCCACAATTGGATATCAGATTGACAACAAAGAGTTAACCCTAATTGCACTAGGAGGCCTACCAAACTCATGGGAGTCATTTGTTCAAGGAGTAAGTGCGAGATCTAAACTCCCTAAATTTGATAGGCTAAGAACTGACTGCCTTCAAGAGGAAACAAGACTCTCCACTAAAGAAAATAAACAGAAGAACATAGATGAAGACATTCATGTACTCAACACAACGTCTAATAAAAGGAACAAGAAAAACTCTTACAAGAGAGGATTTTTTAAAAGAAAGAGAAATTCCAATGGAAAGGAATCTTTTAAAAGGAAAGACATCTCTCAAGTGCAATGCTTTAGATGTGATCAATATGGTCACTATGCAATGAAGTGCCCTGACAGATCTAAACAACAAGCATCTTTTGCCAAAGTAGGAAAGACAAATTCAGATCATGAATCTGAAGACCTTGTGTTCTAAAAAAAAAAGGACAAATGGATATAGAGTTACCCTTATGGATGAGAAAATTCTAGCATGGCCTGAAACTCAACTATTAAGAAAACTCAAAACTAATGGTGTAAGACAAGGGTATTTTTCAAAACATGCACCTAAGTCTAAAGACATCCCATGAAGGAACTTGTAAAGATTGTGTCTTAGAAAAGAAAATAAAACCTTAAAAACGGATAATAGAAACCTACACCTCTAAAATTAAAATTCTGCATGAATGCTGGAATTAAGAGGGAGTTCACAAGTTGCTTGACCTTAAACATTGAAACCATTCAAAAGGGCAAAACGTACTAGTGAGATAGAAACCTATTTCCTTAGAATACCTGAAATGGAACCTGCTCCTGAGATTCAGAGGGAGCATCCTAAGGAAATACCACATGAACGTCCTGCAAATTCAAATGAGGATACAAATGTCATCGACAGAAAGAGACCACTTTGGGCCAGGAAAATGATCAAAGAAGCAAAGGATCATGCAACACCTAAAAGAACGTTCAGGGAGAGTAAAAGACCAAACAGTTCTCCAGCTATGTTGCCTTAATGAACAACATTATAAACTCTGAACCTGTTAGTGTTATAGAAGCCTCCAGACATCAAGCTTGGAAGGATGCAATGACGGAGGAATATCAATCCATCCTAAAGAATGATGTATGGGACATAGTGCCTAGACCAAAAGAGAAATATGTTGTCTCTTCTAAATGGCTCTTCAAAATCAAGCATGCTACTGATGGCAGTATATGAAAAAAAAATAAAAATATAAAGTACGTTTTGTGGCTAGAGGTTTTTTCTCGAAAGGCATTGATTATGAAGAAACATTTGCACCTGTTGCCTATTACACATCAGTGAGAGCAGTATTAGCCATTGCAGCATCTAAAGGTTGGAAGGTCCATCAAATGGATGTGAAAACTGCCTTCCTGAATGGAACCATTGAAGAGGAAGTCTATCTGGATCAACCTGAAGGTTTTGTGATACATAAATCTAACTCACATGTGTGCAGGTTGAAGAAAGCTCTCTATGGACTTAAACAAGCTCCCGGGGTCTGGTATGAAAGAATTGACAGCTATCTTTTGGGATTAGGATTTTCTAAGAATGATGTTGACTCCAATCTCCACTTTAAAGGTAATCAAAGGTGATATGCTTATAATTATTTTATATGTTAATGACCTGCTGATAACAGGAGAAGATCACCTCATTGCTCAATGGAAACAAGATCTAATCGCTGAATTTGACATGAAAGACTTGGGTATTCTTCACTACTTCCTCGGTTTGGAAGTATGGCAGAAATCAAAAGGTATTATACTAAATCAAGGGAAGTATACTATTGACATTCTGAAAAGATTTGGAATGTTGGACTGTAGACCGATGTCTACACCTATGGAAACCAACCTTCACAAATTGAAAGAAGTAGCAGCAGAATCCAAATGTGCAGATCCAACCCTTTACAGACAGATGATTGGATCCTTGATGTATCTGATGATATTTGCTATGCTGTAAATGGCAGTTCATGTATGAACCCAAGGAAATTCACTTGATGGCTGTAAAACATATTTTTAGATATCTTCAAGGCACTATTGGATATGGTCTTCATTACAAGAATGATCCACTAGATCTACATGGGTACTCAGATTCAGATTGGGCTGGAAGTGTAACTGATCGAAAGAGCACATCAGGATGTTGCTTCAGTTTGGGATCAGCTATGATCTCCTGGATTTGCAGAAAACAATCGTCAGTTGCACAGAGCTCAACAGAAGCTGAATATATTGCAGCCTCAATGGGAGCAAGAGAAGCAGTGTGGCTTCGTAAATTGCTTGTGGGACTCTTTGGTGAGCCCTTGAATTCTACGATTATTCATTGTGATAATTAGAGTTGTATAAAACTCTCTGTGAATCCTGTCTTTCATGACAGATCTAAACACATTTAGATCCCCTATCATTATGTGAGAGATATGGTGGAAAGGAAAGTGATTTAGTTGGAGTATATTAGTACAAATGATTAAACTGCAGACATTCTCACCAAGCCGCTCTCCCTGATCAAGGTAGAGCACTTCAGGAAGAAACTTGGTATGGTTGAAATGTAATTTGATATTTATGTTTGAAATACAAATTGTTTATAAATTGTACTAATATATAAAGATGTTTAATTTGTAAACTCTTCTGTCATGTGTGTGACTCCATGACTTTATGGGCCTACTCCCCCTGTGTACATTATCGAAAGGTGACGATCTTTCAATAATGAACACTTGTATTTGACATTGTAAAGTGACGACTTTACAATGATGAACTATCATGATAGATATCATGTGACTTGATATCTGTGGACATGTCATGATAGTATCTCTTGGACACCTTGATGGATATCATGAGACTTGATATTTGAAGGTCATTGTGATCCGTAAGAGATAATCATGGTGGATATTTATCCGTGGATATGCCATGAATTATGGTAGACATCATGTGACTTGATGCCAATGCACATACCATAATGAAGATATGTTATGGAGAATGTCATGTGACTTGACACTTTCAGAAGCATATCATATCTTCTGATATCACGAGGTAGGTGATATCACTTTGGAAATTATTCTTCCTAGTTAAAGAGGGAGTGTTGAAAATAATGTAGATGTGTTATGAAGAATGTCATGTGACTTGGCAAAACATATCATATTTCCAATATCACGTGTGAAGGTGATATTTTGACTTATTTGATTTGAAATATCTTCCCTAGCTAAGAGGGAGTGTTAATGATGATAGCTTTGGTCCTATATGATCAAAATCATCACTTATAAATCAAATATTTATGGAACATTTAAAATCGAAGTTTTTTTGAAACATACATATAAATTTCGATAAAACATGTGATATCATATTATGCATTTATATAAAATCGGAATTCTCTTATCATCCGCCATCATATAGAAGCATGTATACGTGTGAGAGTATACATAACAAATGGTAATCAAGTTGTTAAACCCGCATCCTAAGGGACGCGTCCCATGAGTGGACGTGCCTCCACTCGTGGAGACACGTCCTCTCATGAGGTGCGCCTCTTAGGGGCGGACTCCTCACCTATTTATGGCGGTACCTCATTCGATATGCAAACATAGAAATCGGACAATGTTCTGCAATCAGCACATTTAATAAAAGCAATTCACATCTGGAAATCGAAATCTGAAGAATCGGAAATCTGAACAGAGAGGATAAATATTATTTGTCTTAGAAAGTTTCTCATACAGTTTTCTCAACTTTAGTTCAATCCTAGTATTGTATTAGGATCCCTTTAGTGAACAGATTTGATTACATTTACACATGAATCACCAAAATGTGTTACATTTGGTTTGAGGTGAGACAAGGATTGTTTAGGTGTGTGAGAAAATTTGTATGAAGTTTTGTTTGGGAGATAAATTGCATTAGTCATGGCTACGTCTCAATGTTTGTACAAGACACCTCATGCATTATGCGTTGGCCATCTCCATGATAGTTTGGTTTATCCTATTTTGTTAAGGGGCTGTCAATTATCTCTAATTAAATTTCTGTTTGTGGTATTTGTGGAATTGTTTGGGAGTAAACTTGCCCACATTAACAGATTTTAGAGTCTTGATCTACATATCGTTTGATTTTAACCAATGCTTTGAATTTGACATGGTTACCAAACCAATCAGTCTTTAGAAAGTATACCTGCTTTTTTCTAGGGGAAAATTATTAACTAACAAGAAAAAGTATCTTACATTGATAACTGTTGATGATTCACTAGATGACACACATAGATTTGCATGAATGGGATCTAAAACCCCCCTTTGCACACAATGCCTCTTTAGTAGGAAACAATTTCTATTTTTTCTTACCGAACAAACACCCTACACATATACCTTGCTTCTCCTAGATAGATGGTAATCTGTGAATCAAACCAGTTATGCACAATATTACTAAATATTAAAGGTCGTGATGTCCACATTTCTTATACCATAAAATTCTATTGTTGTCTTGCACAACTAATGCATGCAAACTAACTTACAATATCATCTAGCCTATACAAATGGTCTGATCCTGGAGGTCCTTGAAATAGTTGGAAAGTACCGCTCTTCCATGATTGAAGAGGATATGGTTTTGACACATTCCAAGCAACGATATGTAGGGTTTTGTTTGATTTAGAGGCTAAGATTATTGAAATAGTCAGGGTGATAATGGGACATTTAAGTTCTAGGTTTGGTAGCTGAGAAATCTCAAAGAGAGGAGATATTATGTTGGTTTTGCAAAATAGCTGATTCTCATAGGTGTTGAAAACAGAAGTGCTGGGGCAAATTTGTTATATATTGTGGTGAATTTGCCTTGACCAAGGTGAGTGCACAAATACCCCTCCGCAAAAACAACAAAAACACAAATGTCTTATGTGCAAATTGACAAAAACATTATGCACCAAAAAACCACTTGGGTGGCATTCATATACGCCTTCATTTCAGCCTTTTCTTCGATTTTTTGGATTCTATTTTCAGTTGTAGAAATTTATACATATGTTTCTAGTTCAAAAGAGAAGAAAGGCATCCATGGCAGTTAGAGGTTTTGGAATAATCATAAGTCATAGAGGTCTAGGTAGAACTATGAAAGCCTAAGCGTAGGTTGAGAAGAATCCAAGATCCTTCGTGGAAGTTGGATTCCATTGAAACCCATGTAGAACCATATTTGATTGCCTAGTTTCTTTGCATCTCTTGATTTACGCCCATAGTTTGTTGTACAACTATGGTTGACAAATAGGAGTGTATTTGATAACCATGTAAATCTTAAGGAGATTTCATGCTTTTGATATTGAACGTTTGGAGATAATTCCTTAAGATGTAATTTAGTCATGGAGATAATGGATGAGGAGGTCATTTGGCATCACTCTTGTGTTTTCATAACTTGATGGCATGTTTTGATATTCATGTGTTCATAGTTGTAGTTTTCTCTCCTCTAATAGTTGTGATGTTGATGAGCTGCTAGTTTAAATGGATCAAATCGTATCCAAGTGGTAAAATTTGGGTGACATTTAGGGTGTGTGTTCATTCCTCCATTGGAAGGCGACCTCTCATTCCATGTTGTGGCGAGCTTTTGAGAACCAAAAGACTCTATATTAGGGAGGTGTGGTATGAAAATAAAGGTCCTTGAAATAATTGCAAGGTACCATTTTATTGTGATTGAGGACAACATGAATTTGACATATTCCAATTGATGATATGTTGGGTTTTGTCAGATTTAAAGGCTGAAATTGTTGGGAATAGTGAAGTAGTTATGGGACATCAAGTTCTAACTTTGGTTGTTGAGAAACTTCTACTAATTTTGGCAAAATAGACAGTTCCCATAGTTGAAGAAACATAATTACTGCAATGAATTTGTCATATACCATGGTGAGCTTACCTTGACTGTGATGAATGCACAAATGCTCCTGTTGAAAGCAGTGTACACACAAATGCCTCATGCATAAAGTGACAAAAACATAGTCGGTTGACATTCTAGAATCCTGTTTTTTTTCCTTTCTTTGACAGTTCAGATTTTTTTTTGGTTGTACAAGTTTATTATTATATATATGTTTCTAGTTTAAAAAAAGAGGGAAGAAGTTTTAATCCATTTCGAGTGATGTAGGGGGATAGTTTGGCCTATTTGATTGCTTACTTTCTTTTTATGTCTTGATTTATAATCACAGTTTGTTGTACAACTATAGTTGAATAGGTGGAAGTGTCTATTTGATAGCCATGCAAATCTTAGGGAGTGTTAATGTTTTGATATTGATTATCTGGATATGATTCCTTGAGATCTAATTATAGTCATGGAGATAATGGATAAGGAGTTCATTTGACCTCACTCTTGGTAGAGTTTTCTACAAGTTAGTTTATTTAGGGTAAATTTGTGTCTTAATGTTTCCATGGCATGTTTTGTCTTGTGTTCATAGTTGCAATTTTTTCTATTCTTTGATAGTCATAATGTTTATGAGCTAGTTGAGAACTATCCTTGCTAGTTTTTACACATTGAGTGCTATTAGAGAAGTAAGATGTGAGTGCCACTTATGGTGTTGTGTTCATTCTTCCATTGGAAGGCAACTTCTCGATCCATGGTGTGGTGGGTTTTGGGGGACCAAAATCTTCAATATTGGTGAGGTGTGATGAAAATGGAGGTTCTTGAGATAGTTGCAAAGTATCATTCTGTTATTATTGAAGAGGATGTTGGGTTTTGTCATATTCAAAGGCTAAGATTGCTGAAAATGGTTGGGTGGTTATGTGATATTGTAGTTCCGACTTTGGTTGTTGAAAGATCTTGAAGAAAAGAGCTATTATGCTGAATTGCTGATTTTAGTGAAATCATTGGTTCCCACATATGGGAAAATTGCTGAAATAGATTTGTCATATACCATGATAGTCTCCCCTCGATTGTGGCGAATACGCAAATGCCCCTTGGTAAATGTGGTGAAAACACAAAGCAAACGCTTTTTTTTGCAAAGTAGTGAAAATGTTTTGTCTTGTGTTCATAGTTGCAATTTTTTCTATTCTTTGATAGTCATAATGTTTATGAGCTAGTTGAGAACTATCTTTGCTAGTTTTTACAAATTGAGTGCTATTAGAGAAGTAAGATGTGAGTGCCACTTACTGTGTCATGTTCATTCTTCCATTGGAAGGCAACTTCTCGTTCCATGGTGTGGTGGGTTTTGGGGGACCAAAATCTTCAGTATTGGTGAGGTGTGATATGAAAATGGAGGTTCTTGAGATAGTTACAAAGTATCATTCTGTTATTATTGAAGAGGATGTTGGGTTTTGTCATATTCAAAGGCTAAGATTGCTGAAAATGGTTGGGTGGTTATGTGATATTGTAGTTCCGACTTTGGTTGTTGAAAGATCTTGAAGAAAGGAGCTATTATGCTGAATTGCTGATTTTAGTGAAATCATTGGTTCCCACAAATGGGGAAATTGCTGAAATAGATTTGTCATATACCATGATAGTCTCCCCTCGATTGTGGCGAATACGCAAATGCCCCTTGGTAAATGTGGTGAAAACATGAACGCTTTTTTTGCAAAGTAGTGAAAATGTTACGTGCAAAAAAACAAGTCAGTTGCCATTTCAAAATCCTTCATTTGAGTCTTTTCTTCGACTTTTCAGATTCTGTTTTCAGTTGGACAAGTTTATATATATACTTTTAGTTCAAAAGAGAATAAGGGCGAAATCTTAACATGCTTTGAGTAATATTGAGGAATAGTTTGGCTTACATGGCCATTAGAGTTCCTTGGTATAACTAAAAGTCATGGACTTTTGGATAGATCTTTATTAAAGTATTATTGTAATATTTAATGGTCATCTTAGATTTACTTTTAGTTAACTTAGTTTGCTTCAGTTAGCTTTTAGTATCTTTCCATTATTTGCTTTAGTTTGCTTTAGCTAACGATTGTTTCTTTTTAGAAACATCATCTTGTAATTCTTTATATAAGGAGTTTTTCCTCTTCTTTGTAAATAGCAAATATTAAATATCAATTATCATTTCATGGTATCAGAGCATAGGCTTATTTTTGGCGAATTTTTGAAGGGTTTGTTGCAAAATATTTTGTGAAGGTTTTCAAACAGATTTGAGGGTTTCTTTTGCAAGAGATCGCTGATTTTTGAAGTGGTTTTCTACGATTTTTTTTGGGTTGAGTTCATGATCTGATCTGGGCGATCTTGAAGAGTTTTTGGAAGATTTTTTCTGAAAAAATCTTGCTTTTTCAAATGTTTTTTAAGATTTTTTCTGAAAAAAATCTTGGTTTTTAAGAAGATTGTTTTCTCAGAGTTTTTTTGAAGATTTTTTTTGGAAAATCTTTCTTTTAAAGAATTTCTTGAAGTTCTTTTCTTAAAAAAAATCTTGCGTTTTTGAGCCTCATTTTAGATAATTTTTTTTTTAAATCGTGGGAGTTGTGGCAAACGATTGTCCAGGGTTTAGTGCAAGCTAATCATAGACTGTACCTCGTTTTTCATGCTTTTTGAAAACGGGAGGGATGGCATCTATGCAGTTTGACCAAGTGTCTACCTCTTATGTATTGATGGCCAAATGACTAGCAGATCATGTCAAATCATCTGCATGGTACATCGATTTTGGAGCCTCTCGACATTTTACAAATAGGAGAGATTGGTTCATGGAGTATATGGTTTGCTCCGATTCCATCATCTTTAGTGGTGGCAAATAGTATACAGTTGTTGGCAAGGGCAACATCCAAATCACATCTGGTGGGAGAAATTTAATATTTCTCAATGTATACTATGTACAGGGCATGGAGCTTAATCTACTCTCGGTGAGTCAGATTATGCGACACAGTCCAAAGTTGAACATCATTTTCAGTTCACACAAGTGCCGGATTGTTGATAAGGAGTCCAGGAAAACTGTGGCAGTTGTGTTCGAGGATCATGGTTTGAATCAGCTGCTTGATACTGGAGATCCTTTGGAGCATGCGTTGGTTGCGAGGAGTTCAACTATCAACACTTTTTGGCATCAACGGTATGGGCATCTCAACATTGCCCACCTCTCTCAGTTGGCTCGAGAGGATTTGGTAGTGTTGTGACCAATTTCACACATTGCCCCATTGCAAATGGGAACCCCTAGTAGTTTTCTTTTTTGGGTTTTGTCGTAGCATTACAGTTTCATAAGTCCATTTCTTTGAGAGTTTGGAGTTAGAGTTTTTGAGAAGTCATTCGAGTCAAGTAGGGAATTCGGGCTCAGATCAGTGTCTGGACATCCTTAAAGTGCTCAGAAGGCCCGGGAGACGAAAAACGCCATTGCTTTGGGTCAATTCTGACACCTTCCTATTTTTTAGGGATTCTGTTTTTTTGCTTTTTTTGCTTTTTGGTATTTTGGGACCAATCCGGGAAGCAACTTTTCTGGCTTGCTTTTTGCTTTTTTCAGCTTTTTTGAAAGTTGACCTAGGATTGGGTCCCTTCGGTCATGGTAACCACGTTCCTATCTTCAAAATAAAAAATTGATGTCTCTAAGTATAAAAAGCAAGTGAAAATCTTTGGGCAAGGTTTTGTTCCAGATAAACATAAACTAGCACTAGAATGGATGGCTAGACCAAGGCAAAGTCCGCCCAAAGGAAGATGCTCAAGAGGGGAAAAGTGAAGATGGTAAGGTAAGCTCAGAGTTCGCCATGCACATTGTCAAGCCAAAGATGAAGTTCGCCCAAGGAATGAAGATGGCAAGGCAGAGAGGAAGTCCACCCAAGTATGGCTTGTTGAGTTTAAAGTCCGCCCAAGACAAGGAATGGCAAGACAAGGGTAAAATCCGCCCAAGGTGGGCATGTCCAATAGAGGTCAAAGTCCGCCCAAGGTAAAGTTGGCATGAAGAAGGCCAAGTCCTCCCTCCAAAGGAGAATGTCCAAGCAAGCATGAAGTCCGCCCTATTGAAAATTTGAAGGTGCCATGTCAAAATTTTTAATACAACACTCAGAAAACCTAGTTGTAAAATCAGCCCCAGGAGCACATTTTGAATAATGATAACTTTGGATCTGTTCATTTTCATGCCAAACCACCTTGCATGGATGTTTATCTAACATAAGGGAGTGTGCACATCAGTTTTCAGCTTCCCATGATTTGATTTGACAAAGTTTCAAAGCGACAAGTTGAAGGGTTCTGTGAAGGTTTGCTATTCACACAGTAAAATCTGTTAAAGTAACCAACTTTGGAGAATAATATTAAGCAACTGAAAGCTCATCATGACAAACCAATTGGTGCTCCATATTCTCCCCACCAAGATCTACCTTCATGCCAATTTTCAGGGCCTCACGACATCATTGGGTATTTTTTCAAAATCAATTCCAAATGGATTTTACCCAGTTTGAACATTACATTTCCAGGACAGCAACTGAAAGCTCATCATGACAAACCAATTGGTGCTCCAGATTCTCCCCACCAAGATCTACCTTCATGCCAATTTTCAAGGCTTCAGGACATCATTGGGTATATTTTCAAAATCAATTCCAAATGGATTTTATTAGTTTGAACATTACTTTTCCAGGACATCAGCAAAAAGGTCAACTTTGATGCTTGATATTTGGTGAAGAGAATAAAATGATGAAAAGGCCTCTTGCACACATGTTCACCATGCCTAAATGAGCTAATATCCAAAGTTATAGCCTACCAGAATCAGATGTGATATTCACACAGTAAAATCTGTTAAAGTAACCAACTTTGGAGAATAATATTAAGCAACTGAAAGCTCATCATGACAAACCAATTGGTGCTCCAGATTCTTCCCACCAAGATCTACCTTCATGCCAATTTTTCAGGGCCTTAGGACATCATTGGGTATTTTTTCAAAATCAATTCCAAATGGATTTTACCCAGTTTGAACATTACATTTCCAGAACAACAGCAAAAAGGTCAACTTCGATGCTTGATATTTGGTGAAGAGAACAAAATGATGAAAAGGCCTCTTGCACACATGTTCACCATGCCTAAATGAGCTAATATCCAAAGTTATAGCCTACCAAAATCAGATGTGATATTTTTCAAAATGATAAGTTGGTGGGTTCCAATTGAGTTTTGACAAGTGTAGTTGCAGAAACAGGCCAAGTGGGCTACTTTGAACATTAATATCTCACACCTCGAGACGAGTTTCTATAGGTCGTTTTTTGCAATAAATTCTTGGATCATATGTCTATATGTTTGTGCGTTTTCGTGGTCATCAGAGGAACTTTGGTATGCTTTTTAATTGTTTTACGACTACTATCGGGCTAGATTTGGCACCCTAAAAAAGTTGCAAATCTTGAAATTCTAAGGGTGACCTAGTTGGTGTTTTGGCCTCAAATGTTTCCGATTTCAATTTTGTTGGATGCTGAGCTCATTTGGTGCAGTAATTTAAAAAATCATTTTTCTCACTACATGCTCTGGCAAGGCCAGTTTACAAAGGAAGTACCTTGATTTGGCGAGCTGTTCAAAATCTGTCAGAAACCCTCTTCCGAAATAATTGATTGAGGTCCCTTGCAAACTTTCGTGGCTCCAGGATGCTTCATGTGCCCACAGTGAAATTTCTTTGTTTGCCCTCCAACCGAAATTGAGAAATTTTCCTTGCTAAAGTTCAAATGACTTAAATTTTAAAACATTTGATATGTTTTAAAATGAATTTTGGACAGCTTTTGAAACCCTAAATATAGCATTGTTTATAAAGTTTAACTTTGTAAACAAAGGCAACCAGATGAAAATATCTGAAGTTGATCAAAACATCGAAGCATTTAAAATGTACAAGATAAAATTGATGAAATTTTGAATAATGCCTAATGTATCTGAATTTCATGAGACTAAGATCTTGACATCATATGTGGAGAAAAGCGAATTTACATTTGGCTCTGTATATCACCAATGAGGAGGTTTATCAATGTACTGTGGAAACCATTGTTCCTTCCATTGCAAAAAAGCAAAATATGTGCAGTGTTGCAGTAAACCCCAAGCATTTCCCGCATCCCCGCGGAGGAGAAATGAAGACATTGTGGTGGCATCCCGCGTTACCGCGAAGGCCCAACACGAGTCCTGTGATAGTGCGGTGAAAACAGTGAAAATAAATATTATTGCACATAGGTCTCAAATTTGTGTGCAGTATTGAGGGGAAATGCGGATGTGCAGTGATGGGAAGGTATTTCCTGCACTCCCGGAGGAAAACCCTAAATGTAGTGCGGGAAGACGGTGAAAGTCTAATGTCAAAAGTTTTTAAAAAACCAAAAATATAAGAGGTGCGCGGGAAATAAAGCATGGATTGTTTTTATTTAATGTAAGGCATGAAATATTGCACTCACAGGAGAGGAAAAAAATAAAATAAAATGAAATACTTTGCACATAAAGGTAAATATTTTACCCGGGATATATGGGTGAAATATGAATTTGCAAAGGGAATAATAATAATAGTCATTATGACTATTATTGCAAAAATATATTGGCCAAATTATTCATGGGAAAATGCAAGCGAAGCATTAGTTGTTTTGCAAATGAATTTATTTACTGGAGAGGAGGAATTTATCACTTCTTGATATTATTTTGGGAAAATTGTAAATTTTATTGACGGTGATATATTTTCACTAAGCAATAAAATATTTTCACGACTGGAGTTAAAGAATGGGAAGTTATTTTTACTTGAAAGACATGGTGAAAATACACAAGTAAATATGAATGCGAAAGACGGATGTCAATAGTCATTATTGCAAAATATATTGGCCAAATTATTTCACAGGATGTATTAAATATTTGTGAAGTGGAAGATTGGATTTAATATTTGTAAAATAAAAGTTAATCAAATGTATCGAAAGGTTGCACCGACATGGATGAAGATTCATAACTCCTGGGAATACACAACATATATATTGAAGGAAAATCAGTGGAAAAAGGGGGTAGAATTAGAATTAGGAGTTAGGTAGGAGATATAGAGAAGATACTTTTTAAATGTTTATCATATAGATTATACCGTGGAAGACTATGACGCATGTATAAAATTTTGGAGAAATCAATGGAAGATATTAATTTCTCTGACTCAATATTGGTGTCTGTTGTTTGTTGAAATTAAGCAACTATTGGGCTGTCTCCATAGTGTTATTTCTTTGTTATTTGAATCTGCATATCCAAGTTGATATCTCAGTTTCATCTAAACACATTTTCTGCTCTTGTGTGATCAGTTGATTGGTTTCTTTTAAAGAATTAAACCCCCTTAAATTGATTACAGTAACCTGGAAGTAACATTGAGATTAATAAGAAGAGCTTTGTAGTTGATATAGTTGTCATACTGTCTCCATAATGGTCTTTTCTTGTTGTTCAAATTAATATATCAAGGATATACTTAATTTGTCAAAACACATTTGCTGTTCTTGTGTGATTTATTTGATTGGCTCCTTCAAGGAAGGATTAAATTCTTTCAAGTAATCATAGTTACTTGGAAAGATATCATTGGGATTCATAAGAAGAGTTTGCCAGTTACCTATTTGCACATTTATACAAGTTATAAACATTCACAAGTGCCAAACAACCAAAATTGTAGCCGATATTAGTTATCCATCATAATACTCCATTGACTCCATTTACCCAACAGGGCACTTGTCTTCCCCATTTCATCATTTAGTTTTATCAAATTGTTTCAAAACCTTACATCTGTTAACTAAACATATTCATAAACTTCACCTTGATATTGCTTATACAATTTATACCAAATTAGGTTTGCATCTTGCCACTTCCAATTGCCATTGTGGATAGATTGCACAAGTAGGAAACACATAGCTTAAGTCTGCTTCACTTGCATTAGGTATACCCACCTAGGTCTGGCAAAGCTTGAAGAGAAGAAGGTTCAAATACATTATTTGGCCTTGTACATTAGCCTAAAACGTACCAAGAGCTTGGCAACCTCTTGTGGTTTCTTAACCAACGTTTTTGAGACCTAACACGCCCAAAGAAGGAAATGGCAAGACAACTTCAAAGTCTGCCCTAGGGTAATAGAAATGGCAAGACAACTTCAAAGTCCACCCTAGGAGAATAGAAGTTGGCATAAAGTTGGTGAAGTCCGCCCGGCAAGCAAAATTGTCCAAGACAAAGTGAAGTCCGCTCAAGGTAAAGTTGGCATAAAGTTGGCCAAGTCCGCCCAAGCTAGGAAAATTGTCCAAACACTCACAGAGTCCGCCCTGGCATGAGGATGTCCAAGAGCAAGCAAAGTCCCCCCAACTAAGGAGAGATGAAAATGACTTGAATTTTGCCATGGATAAAATAAAATTTCGTTATAATTAAAAGATGAAAAGGTTGGAAAAAAAAAATTTGATACTTAGGATATTTTTTATATTTTTCTAACACTTAGAAGAAATTTTCGAAATGTCCAACACTTAGAAGAAATTGTCGAAATATCCAACACTTAGGAAATTTTCAAACTCGAGAAAATCTGGAAGATTTCTTGCCAACTTAGAAGATTTTGGCTAAGGATGGCGCCATGGTGAAATTAGAAACTTTCTCTTAAAGATTTTCGACGAAGATTAAATTACCATTTTGGAAGAAATAAAACGAGTCTGGGTTCGATGAATCTAAGGAAAACAATGAAGTTACTAAAACAAGTCTGGGTTCGATGAAATTATAAACTTTCTCTTAAAGATTTTCGACGAAGATTAAATTACCATTTTGGAAGAAATAAAACAAGTTTGGGTTCGATGAATGTAAGGAAAAACATGAATTTACTAAAATCATCGACCTCTCCAGCTCTATATTAAGTTTTAATTTGTCACTTTCATATCATTCTCTCCAAAGTTCGATGGTGAAAAGGTTTTTGCTCTCTGAAAGTGGTGAAAGATAAATGTTTTAAAGGAGGACTTCTAAAGCGAAAGATAAATTTTCGAAGTGAAGGACAAAGAATAAAGTGAAATTTTTGAGTTGAAAGGCATAATTTCTTGAAAATAAAGTTTTTTTTCTGAATTTTCAGAATTAAAAGTCGATTCACAGCCAAAATATAGTCTCGAAGGTTCAAAATCTGAGTTTGGCTAAAATCATTTCATCCTTCTTCTGTCTTATTCACTCATTCCGGCAAAATTTGCTAAGTACTTAGCCAAATTCTTTTCACTTTTAGTCTGATTTTTCACATAATTTATTGTTTTGGTAGGCTGAAAGTGAAATTTTCGAGCAAAGGTCTAGAAAAATCAGAATTAAAATCTTTAAAGTAATATCAATTTTTTTTCATGTTTATTGCAGGTTGATGACCACCAAAGGAGGACCTTTGAGGAAAGCTCAGATGAAGCTTGCTAGAAAAGGATTCCAGCCAGAATCAAAAATCAATTCCAAATGGAAAAACGTCACAAACATCAACCTTGGGCATGTGGATTTCAAAGATTTCAAAAGGAGAATGTATGGGCAGGATGGATTCTTGCCAACACCTATTGCTCTCCGGATGATGAGAAATGGCATTGCCCAAGCGATTGGATTTCCATCGGCTATAGAGTGCTTTGAGCTAATGATTGAGTGTGCCATACATTACAATGCACAAGAAAGACAAATTATTGTGCCAGATGGGAGAGTATTGGCTCATCTTGGAGAATTAGGCATTCATGAAGCATTCGTGATACCAAGTTACAACCAAACCTCCTATAAAACCAAAGAAGACACTAGAAAACTTTATGAGGACCAGCTTCAGCTTTGTGCGACAAATATCAATAAGTCATGGTTAGAAAAGCCAAGGCCTTCCCTCAAGAAAGTGCCAAAGAAGTTGCTTCGCACTGACTTCAAGGAGGAATATGGTGATATCATTTTGTTGTTGAACAGAGTAATCGGTAGCCCTCAGAGTGCACCATTTGAAACCTGGATGTACTATTTCATTGATGAGATCACCTCAGGTGTCAAGATTTTCAATTGGTCCCAGATAATTAGCGATAACCTCAATGAACAATTAAATTTTTTGGAAAGAACTAAGCCCTTTTACATTAGCTCCTACATTGTCTACTGGTTGGCTAGAAATTACAGATATACAAGACTGATTTGCAGAGGCGTGGTAGGCAATGGTGAAAATGAGTTTAAGTTCTATGACTGTTATCCACAGCTGCAGCTTAGCGAGAAGACCCACTTTAGAAGGGTGAATGATGCTTTCTTGATGTACATCACCAGGATATTGCAGGGAGGAACTCATCAGAGGCTCACTCAAGAGGCCAAGAGCTTGATAAGCAAGTATGGATCCTGGTTTATCTAGTATCCAAGATTCACGTATATAAGAGTTCAAGGATTTACCGGATGTCCTTATCGACTTCCGATTTACCCTACCAACAAAATGGTCTTGCTTGAAGTCCTTAGACAATTGGAAACATATCAGGGCTTCCAAAGAACAAAGTAGAAAGCAACCATTACCTTTCCATTTGTCATTTGGAATATGCTGGAGTCTTGCCCAATGACACATGCAATTGAGAGTGCCAGGTTGGAAATGCAGTGGTATCCATTCACCTTTGAAAGATAACCCTCACATTTTTTTTTGATTTTCAATGACAATTACAATGTAATCATGCACCCGTTAAGGTTAGCTCCAAACCAAAACGATGCGAAAAAGAACTCTAACCAAGAATGCGCCCTAAAACCATTTAAGGAGGAGGGGCGGGCATATGGTCAGAGGATCCCTAGGATCTACTTAATCAATAATTGAAATGATTACAATTGAATGAGAGGAATTAAACTCAACACCAAGAATGTGCACACAAGATCCTTTAGAAGGTGAGGTGCTAACATATGGCGGAGTGCTAATTACAAAACTGGAAAGAACTTAGGCGGATAACCAGCCATGAGAGAATTTCCACTCTTCCACTAAAACAGTGGGGGGGGGAAAGAATTACAAATAAACAATTCATCCGTTGTAGCAAGCATCCACTCTTGAGTGGGGATTCTCCACTTTTCAGTGGGTACAATGAGAGAATTAGCAAGTCCTTTTTTCCACACTGGCGGTAAACCATCAAGGGGTTACAATGTGATAATTAAACACAAATAAGCAGCAATTAAATAGACTGAAACAATACTACTGCTATCAGCTTTACAATGAAGAGAACTACTGCAAATTATAAGTGTTTTCAATAGAATCAAGTACAACTGATAGATAATGATCTCTCCCTATAATAACCTTCGGAATTATTGAAAACCAAACCAAAATCTGAGTATTAAACAGTCTGATTTTTAAAACCAGCAAACTGAAAATATAAAACCAGCAATTGCAGAATCAAAGAAATGTCCATAACTCTTCCATTTTACCTCCGAATTGACCGAGACGAAATGCAACAACTTTTAGAAGATTGGCGCCTCAAATGCCATCAAGAAACAACAACAAATATCCCTCATTGATTTGGCACGCATTACAATGCCTCCATGAAAAGTACGACCCTCTTTGAGGGGCGATTTTAACATATAAAATCAAAGCCTTCAAGTTAAAATCTGCAAATTGGTGGAAAGGGTCGCCCCAAGCATAGAACTCCTTTGGTCAAATACCCATCACCAAAATAAAATCACTCTAAGAGTTGCAATTGAAATTGTATTTCAGCCATGAATGCACCAGCAACTCCATAATTGAAAAAACTCTTCAAAACTTCAATTATAAAGCTCAATCTACTAGTCTGACATGAGAAGCAGCAATAAGACCAACTAGGTGTTATCTTTCAAACATGAAATTGGATTGAAACTGGGAGGTAAGCATCCCTCGAAGTAGAAACCAAGTTGTCATTTTGACAGCATAACATTAGCATAAGTTCATGGATACCAAATGTTGTAGCAAAGCTTCACTTTTATAGAAATAGAGATGACTCTTCAAATTCCAAGCAAGGGACGCCCAATAGACATTTGAAATATTTTCAAATTCCAAAATAATAAAACTCCTTCAAATGGCGTCCAACTTCAAGGCACAAGAAACTTTTATTAAATGTTTCTTAATTAACTTCTTAATGAAGGCGTCCCCCTTCATGGCCACTTTTTAACACAACCTAAAGTTATTTCACTAGGCCAAGGGGGCAACTGAAAAATATAACATTAATGCCTTAAGTTTAACTTTTCGCCAAATAAAGCTTTTAAGCTAGAATTGAAAACACCTTATTGCTTTGACTAAAGAGAAGATTAACTGAAGTGTTGACATCTGAGATACTGCCAAGAATAGAATTTACTATGAATAGTAAATTTCGAGAAATGCCACAAAACCCTCCAAACAAGGAAACCTTGATTTGCACATCTGAGTAGCGTATGGATTTCCAGAAATAGGCTAAATCCAAATGAAGAGCGTAGGGCGAAAATGGTGACATTACAACCTTTTACCAATCCAGGGCTGATTTCGATCCTCACAACCGCATTGGGACAGTGAATGGAGAAAAGTACAAACATAGGGTGGACTTGGAGGATTTTTGGGCAAATGCTGCAGATGAGTATGATATCAGGAAAAGACTATGGTCCAGATTGCCAGTGAGCTTGATCAGAACAATCGAGCTTTTCTATGTGTCAAACCAGTTAGAAGATGATGGAGAATATGTTCAACTGCACTTTGATGAGGGTTGGCCTCTTCCTCCTGTGAAATGGTCAGAACCAAAGCTCGCGGATCTATCCACCTTGATGAAGCCAATTGTTAAGTACTCACAGTGGTGGGTTGATCAACAAATCCAGGAGCTAAGGCTAAGAAACTTGACCCTCACCTATAATTTGATGGGCGAAATGGAGTCATACTCTTCGAATATAGGAGCATCTCAAAGTGCTGGATTAATTGAAAGCACCAATTCCAAGGAAAGGAAGGAAGCAGTTGATGACTCTATCAGGTCAAAGGGGAAGAAAACTATAAATGCAAAGATTGTGTGTTGAGATATGTGAAAGGGACACTTGAATTTGGTATTCTGCACAATAGATGCAAAGATTCTAGGTTGGTTGGTTTTATAGATTTAGATTGGGCAGGTTTAGTTGATCCTAGGAAGTCCACTTCTGGGTACGCTTTAGTCTTGCTACGGGTGCAGTCACATGGACAAGCAAGTCTTGGTATAGGTGCAGTTTGGCTATGTCTGTAGTCTTGGTAAGGGTGCAATGTTTATATAAGGAGTTTTCCCTCTCCTTCATTTGAGTCTTTTGTTCAACTTTTCAAATTCTGTTTTCAGTTGGACAAGTTTATATATATACTTTTAGTTCAAAAGAGAAGAAGGGCAGAAATCTTAACATGCTTTGAGTAATATTGAGGAATAGTTTGGCTTAATGGCCATTAGAGTTCCTTGGTATAACTAAAAGTCATGGAATTTCGGGTAGATCCCTTGGGAGCCTTGGAGCAAGTTGGGAAGAACCCAAGAGCCTTCATAGATGTTGGTTGCCATTGAGACCAATGTGGAGATGTACTTGATTGTCTAGTTTCTTTGTATCTATTGATTTTTGCCCATAGTTTGTTATACAATCACAGTTGAATAGATGGGAGTGTCTATTTGGTAGCTATGTAAATCTTATTACAGAGAGTTTAGGATTTTTATTGATCATTGCAAATGATTCCATGAGATGTAATTTCAGTCATGAAGATAATAGATGAGGAGGCCATTTGACCTCACTCTTGCTAGAATTTTTCCTATACATGGGTTTCTCTAGGGTAAATTTGTGTCTCCATACATTCATGGCATGCTTTGATATTCTTGTGTTCATAGTTGCAGTTTCATCTCTTCTCTGATAGTTGTAATGGTGCAATCATGGATGGGGGATCCAATTAAAGACTATCTAACAATGCAGCTTAACACAAAACTTTGACAGTTTCACATAGCATAATGCAATTGCACAAGAAATATGTTGAACAAGGATTTTATTGATTCATTGTCTGTCTTGAATTACAATCATACATAGGGACAAATAAGTGTGCGAGTTCTCAAAACCTAATATTATGAATTGATCATCTATGTGATGCTCTCTACGAGCTTTTGGACTCTCTCTATGAGAGCTAATTGCCAATTGCTGTCCTCCTCATTTGAGTTAATTGTCTTTCAATATAGGGGTGATGATCTTTTATAGAGGAAGAAGATGTAGTATCCTTTCTCCAACAAAAAATGTAGTACATGGTGGTCTACACATGTGAGAAGGATCATTGGTTTAATATTAAATAAATTCTCCTTAAATTACTCCTTAGAATTGGACACTTTTTTGTGAAATGTTCAAATGGCCCTGTGAGTGTAACCAGATATAAGATTTGAAACTCCTTTTGTTTCCAACCATAAACCTCCTTGGGACCAATAATTTCATATGTGACATCATGAATCGGTGTGAAATTCAAATGTATGTCACATAACTTAGATAGGCCTTCCTTAAGTAGGTGTAACAAGTCACATTGCATTTATTCACATTAAACACTTGAAAAAAATTGTAAACATATTAAGGACTTGTCTATGATGACTTGGTATTAATTTTAAGGCACTTTGATGCTTTAGCAATATTGCATTGTAGAAATATTGTCTATCAAGCCATGTGCTTTGAATGAAGATTGTTGTAAGAAAATGCTTGTGCAATAAAAATAAAGAGACTACGGCAACTAGGAAAGCCTACAAAGATAAATAAACATGAAACTAATATTTTTGGTTGGTGCAAGATTGCTCTTACACTTGGGATGCTCTTGTATTAGACATTGCGAGCAAGTAATAAGTGAACTTCTCACTTTTGTTCAAGGTTGTTAGTTGAAGGAAAACCATAATGAATTACCTGAGTTGTGAACATCCATGTAGAATCCTCAATAGGTTTACCATTCCATTTTACTTAATATTCTTCATGTTTTATACTCTTTGCTGTCCAAAATTTCTTCAATCTCTTTAGCTTGTTGTTTTTGCATTTGTGCCAGCCAATATACTTTTGCACTTCTTCCTCCAACTCTCTTTCTGTTAGTAGCATGCAAAGAAATGAGATGAGAGAAAATTGGTAGAATGGCTTACTCACAAAGAGGAGGAGCATCATTATATAGAATTAGAAATGCAATCTTACATTTACCATATTTACAACAAACTTATTGACTTCTACAACTACAACTACTGCAGATTTTTTATTTAATAACATACATCTAACTACATTTAATACATACACCTTATTACATCATTATCATATTATAATACCCCCTGCACCTTTGCTTCCCCCATCCCTTTAATGACTAAACTAGAAGGATGTAGAGGTTAGTTTGTAAATTACAACATGCCTCTTGAGATGTGCAGAAATGGAAAGAGTATGTACCCGAGCAAGCTTCATGACAATAGGTACATGTGAAAGGTGTGAAGAGAAAAACATAGTGAACATGCCTTACTGTAGAGTTATCAATTTGTTTGACTATCTTCTGAGGTGATACTTTTGGTATAATGAAGTTGTCATCAAGCTCTGGGTTTAAGTAACATTGAAGCTTCCGAGGCGTAACAAGTGAATGCTATAGAGACAAGGTCTAGACTAGAAACAAAAATTGTATAGGTTGAATGTTAGCCAAAGTGTGATGTCCCCACCTTTTAATAAAACCAAAACACAATCGAGATTAATTAATTAAATATTTGAATAGTCTTTATTTGCTCTTAAGATTTTTTAATTAATTAATTATATTCAGACTTTATAAAAGTCATTAATATAATACTTTATACTTTGTAAAATCTTTAAAAATAATAATTCAGTTTATTAAGCTGAAAGTTGGCATATTATAATGGTGTTCAGGTGGACTGTATGATCGTCACGGGAAATTGAATATTGTTTGTTTTCACATTGAAGGGTCTGAGAATGGAAACTCTCAGCATCCATAGCCATGCTTGGATGGAATCCCAAGAATGGTTGTTTGCAGTCTTTATCCACTTATCTATGTAGGAGTTGTTATATCTGGAGCCATCTTAACTCTGGAGGAATATTCAGCTGAAGTTTCAATAGAATCCTTTAATCCTTCTACAAAGAGGTAGGTAAGTCGATCCTTGTCAACCCCTATAACCCTATCTGAAATCTTTTGGAATTCTGTTATATAATCTTCAACTGATCCTTGTTGTTTAAGTTGAGTTAGTTCTTTGAAGTCTTTTTCCCGTGACGATTGCCCCCTTTGTCCAATCTTTTTATAAGCTTTTGTGTGAATTCATCATAGGATGCCACATTTTGGTGCCCCTGGGTGTGGATACCATGATGCCACCATTCATGGGCCAATCATTCTAAGTGTAGGATGGAAAATTGGACGACATCTTCTTTGGTCATAGGGCTAAGATTCAAGTAGGTGTTTAAATTTTGTATCGATGCATGTGCTATGATTGTTCTTAATCCATCAAAGTTGGGGAGGGTTAATTTATTCATTTTTTCTCTCAGATCCTTACTATGTTGCTTCTTATTCCTTTTGGATGATTCTTGTCTCTTAGCTTTACAAAATTCTTTGAATGAAATAATCCCTCCAATCTTAGGGTCCAAACCTATGTAGGTTCTAGCAATCTCCTCAGTGCTATTAGAGTTTGGGTTATTTTCCTCTTCCTTTGTTGGTGTTTCTTCCCTAGGTATGAATGAAGGTCTTGATATCCTAGGGATGGATGATATGTTGTTACTTTCTAAATGGTTAGAGTTTGTATCTTTTCCATTTGAAGAGTGGGGTCTAAGAGTATTGATGGTATTACTCATGTCTTGTAGGGTTTGAAGGACTACTTGGTTTGTTATCTCATTTTGTTTCATGAAGGCCCTCATTTCATTGTTCATTTGTTCACTCATGGGGTTGTTTTGAATGCTGTTCTTCCTAGGTTGTCTCCTTTGCTAAGTTTGCATAACTAATCTTTTCACAAGATGGCAGGATTATGCTCTGATATCAATTGTAATGGCCTCTTTTTGGTAAGACCCTAAATCTTGCCCTAGAATCACCAACCAATATAATTAGTGTCAATTTTTATTGGTTTAGATGCTTCGAGAAGATGAATCTTGATTTATGTCCTGCAACCATGTTAGATAATATTGGAGTATAATTTATATATTAAAACATATAAGAAATATCATTATCTATCTAACATATCAAACATGTATAAATATCCTCATCCATTTGCACAATACAATTGTATAAGGCAAACCACATCATATTTAGGGGAGTTGAATCATAATAGGAATTGGATGGGGAAGATAAGTCCGCCCGAAGCTATCCACCTAAGCCCAAGAGCAGATATACCATCCCTCTTGGCCCCGATAGGTAGAGACATAGTCCTTCAACCCAGGGTGGTGTGCCTAGAGGATGCACTTGTACTTGCTTTCCTTATCCATCCTAATCCATCCTCAGTATGATTGAGACCCCCTAAAGTCCATTCCAACAACCACCCATGTGTAAGTTGAGGAGAAGGTTACCATAGGAGGCCCGTAGACATCCTCTCCCTAAGCCCAAGAGTGGATATCACCCCCTTGGCTCCCAATGGCATGACACACAATCATCCATCCTGGGAGTGGCGTACTTCGAGAGAAGTCTAGTACCTGCTCAACCTATCGACATTTCCTCCCAACTACCTCCATGATTGTTTGAGGATGATGATAAAAATAATTGCAAAATATATACAATTGCATACAATGATTATAACGAATGTATCACAATAGTTAGGTATCCAAAACATACTAGCTATGCTATGAGAATTAATAGTAACATGTATTAGTTCCTTATCCTAAAAGACATCAATGGATCACATTAATTAGATAAATATCTTGAGTGTAAATTGCATTCAACATATAAGTTACAATATATATTCATCAACCATATATATATATATTCATCAACCATATATATATATATATATGTTAATTACCAACTGTTATTAAATCCTTAATTTATCTAACAATCCTTAGCCATTGATTTCAGAATGTATTTACTCACATTTATTATTAAGCATTCATTCATTCTTATTTAGTTTCTGAATATTTAACTTTTGACCGATCTGCAAAGAATTCTGCTTTCTTTCATTTCTCTGCCAGCTATGAATGCTTTTCTGTCCTGTTGGAGTCTCCCTTAAATATCTGCTATGGACAAAAGATTTTGTCTTTGACTGGACGTGACCATTTGGTGTGATCGCTGTCTTTGAACAGTCGCTCCTCTTGCATTGATATTATCGCTGCTTTTGGGGTTTATTAGTTATCGTTGGGTTTTATGATTTTGTCTTTATCTCATTTCAGATCATGTTAATATAATAATAATATGATCATAATTTAAATGATGTACATTACTAAAATAATAGTAATGTTACTAATAATTATGTTTATAATAATATTTAGATTATGTTCATTTTGTTGTTTTATTTTATTTGTATTATAAAATAATCTTATTATTATTTATTCTATTGTGTTACAATCCTGGGAGGTATATGACAATGTAGAACAAGATCAGAAAGTTTGTACGTGTTTTTGTACACATTGCTTGGCCTGATGCCTCAAGCAATTACTGTATCTTGTTTGACATCAGAAGCAATGCACTTTGTCCCATGGAACTAAACTAGAACATTAGTTTTTTTGTTTCTTGTAATCTGGCTTATAGAGAGTAAACTTTGTTCTATCCTCAAATATACCTTACATTCTGTACCAAAAACTTGATGCCATTGATGAGTGCAATTCTTACATCACCTCTCCTTTTAACTATATATGACTTGTTTTCATCAAGAAAAGAAAAATCCTTGTGACCATCATCAATAGTAAACCTAACATACCAGTCCTCTCTATAGGTGAAGTGCTTGGATGTGCTTGAATCAAAGAACCAACAACTGCTTTTAACATTTTTTGAAAGAGATTTAATGCAAACTCATAATGGTCCTCCTCAATAGTCTCTTGCCACATTAGCTTCATTTCATTGCTTTTTGTAGGAATGATCATACTATTGTTTTGTGCAATAATTCTTCACACGCCCAATTTTCTAACAATAGAAGCACTATATTTTGCTCTATGGTTATGAAGATAAAGGATGAGAACTATGGTTTGTACCTTGAGATTGTGTAGCAAGTGCACTTTTTGAACTCCCAAAAGAACTCCACTCATCTACTCTTGCTGTCGTTCCTTTTGCAACAAGTATGAATTGACAATGTCAAAGGTCAAAGTTTGACTTTCTGCCAATAGGATTGTTGAATCCACAAAGGTCTCATAAGAGGGCAGTAAGTTGTTGGTGATTAGAGTGGCCGTATTTTCCTTTAGTGAGCCAATCCCTAATATCATTAGAAGATGCTTTGACAGAGACCCACCCTCATGCAATTTTTTGGAAAAACAACACATTCTTCAAATATAGGACCCAAATTTAGTTAGGGACTTGATACTTAGTTTTAGACATTACCATAATATAAATGTAGATGTGGCATTTCAGACTTTGGGGATTAAATCATCACATACAACTTGAGTAATAATAGGTTTCCCAATGATGCTTGTCAAAATCATCTAGGTTGGTTTTAAGCTTGGTTTCATTCCTTAGGATAATTTCATCATATGGTGACTCCAGATATTATGTTTTTTTCCTAGTGAATTCTATGCCTCCAACAAACAAAATTCTACATATTGGCCATTTTCCTAGCATCCTAGAAGATAAGCTTTGCCTGATGCCCTAACAACCCCTTTAAATTTGACCTAGAAAATAAGACTTGATTTTTTAAAAATATGATCCTGAAAATGTCAAATATTTTGAAACCCTATTCTGTCAAATCTCAACCCCCTCCCACAACTCCCTCCCCCTTCAATCTAAAATTGTAAACCCCAAAAACTTACAACTAACTTTTCTAAGACTAATAAAAAATTTAAACAAGAAACCTACCCAGAAAAATTTAGCAAATCCTGTGCTTGTGACTAATTCAAAATTTGCAAAATTTAATGTGTCCTAGATGCCATAGGATGAATAGCAGAAATGATGAATTTGTGCCTTCAAAAATTCTACAATTTTCTAAAAACAATGAACTCTGCAGAAAATGAAACCTGCATGCCTTAGCTGTTATGATTTTCAGAACATGTTTTTGTGGTGAAAAAACTGCTGAAAATTGTTCACAACCCTGCTGCACGCTATTTTGAAGGATTTACTGTAGAAGTGACAATTGTTTTTGGTAAAAATGATGTAGTATTGACTGTGTTTGGTTACCCATGATTTCATGTGTGATTTGATTGATTTCTTGCCACGATTTTGTTGTTTTCAGTCATGATTTTTCTACATTCACGACTATAGAACCTTAGCTGCGATTTCTAGCCCATGACTCGTGACTTTTGGCCTGGAAATTGGAATTTATTTGACTTTTTCTGCTGCATGATTGTTTTCCTACAGTAATCTATGATATTCAACATAAAATGGCAACTTTATTTGTGCCTTCAAGATTTAATGATAGTCTAAAACCTGTCTGATCTTTGATTGATTTTTTACTCAGGGCTGTGCCTAGCTAACCTTGTGACCTCAACCTGTGATCGTGACCTCTTCCCAACTTTCTTTTGCACGATCAAACCTTAACTGAAGCCTTAACTTGGAGCTCTAATACCAATATTACTAAATACAAAGAAATGAGACGATTTTTGTTGGCTAGAATGGCTTATTCCACAAAGTGGAGGAGCAATATTATATAGAATGCAAAATGCACTCTTACATCTACCATATTTAAAGACAGTGCAACAGGCTCATTAAGAGTTGCGACAGCTACAACTACTACTACAACCTTATTTAATAACCTACACCTAATTACACTTAATAAATACACTTCATTATAGTCTAATACATTATCCTACTTTCATGATACTCATATAAATCTGTGACATAAAATATTGGTTATATTCAATGTTTCATTGAATTTTTGAGATTGGGGGATGGGTGTCTGGGGATTGAATTAAAAAAAATATTGGTTATAAAAAAAATACTATTAACTTAAACTAAACCATGTGAAGGCCCAATTCAAAAATTGAACTGCAATTCGTATATTAAAATGCTAATTTTTTTTAATAAATTCAATATCAATGATCAGTCATGAATCATCATAGTAGCTGAGAATTGAAATCAATTTTGAATTGCAATATTCAAATAAGTTATAAGCTGAAAGTTCAATGTACGAACTAGAGTCCGATTATACAAGTGACAAGCATACAAATGACAAAATTAATTTGCCGAAATGTTATCTATAGCTATTTTTGTTTGAGCCAAAAGCTCAAAAATCAGATCATCATTTGCAGCTGCATAAGTAGGAAACTCCTCATCATTGGAACTGTTAGAAGGGAGTGGAATTATTTCCTCCAATCCCATCTGCACATTGTGGTCATCACCAAGTTGTTGTGGCTCTTGGGGCTCTACATCCCACTTTTTCCCTGGGCTTTGCTTATACTTAGTTGTCTTGTGATCAGTCAGACACAAGGCACCATGCAGTGCAATGAGCTTTTACCCTCTCATAGAGGTAAGTTTGTTTCTCTTTAGAGAGTAGATAAAACTGTGTGGACTAGTTCCTCATAACAACAAATGAACTAGAAACCGGTGAGAAAAGATGAAAGGCGAGTGTGCACAATGGTCTTGGAGGTTCATAGATTGTCAACCAGTTAATTGGCTTGGTCTGTGCCAAAGTATGCTTGTCAATTCTTGGCAAAGTCTTGTAGCCATCTAGTTCCATGAACATAATAATCTACTCAACTTTGATCTCTCAAAGCTTCCTTTAAACTATAAACTTTTTTGAAGGCCTTCATGAGGTAATTCCTCACCTTTTGATTATTAATAAGAACAGTACTGACTCTTTCCACATACCATTTTGGATTCAAAGCATATGCGACCATGTGTAGAAGGGTGTTCAACTTCTCCCATTGTTTCAGGATGATGGGGCAAATATGATCATTGTACAACTCTATTGTGGGGTCTTTCGCATAAATGGCAGCCTTTATTTGGCCAAGCATGCTATCAATGCACTCGTAGATCTCCCAACAACAAGGACTATCAAAATCCTCAAATCTGATGATAGTGAAAACAAATTGCACAAAAGATGTGATGTATCTCACATTTGACCAAAAATCATCACTGATCATAGTCACCTTCACCATTTTCCGCTGCTTGGCATATGACTCTTTCTACTTGTTCCAATCCTATGTCATAACTATAAGTTGCAATGGCTCTTACACATCAACCATCCTCTCCGGTGGAACAAAATAGGATGCAAATCAAGTCTCCATTAGTTTGAGGAATTCTTTCTTTATAAAGGTCTGAAATAGTGCCAATGAAGTGTGGTGGTTGCAAATGAACATTTACACCTCCTTTGCATCTACCAACACTTGTTTCACCCACCTTATCTTTCCAATGTCTTAGAGTGCATTGTTTATAGCATGTTCATGAGAATGAGTCTAAAAGACGTGTTTATATGTAGATTGAATCAACATACTTTCTGCTGTACAAACATTTGCTGCATCAGTAATCACTTGCTCTACATTTTGAGGACCAACCTCCTTAATGGTCTCTCACAAGCTCTGAAATTGAAACTCAGCATCTTTGCATTTTCTTGAGCAATCAATTTTTCATTAAAAGTAAGGTCCATCAATGCATGAAACTATAATATTGATGAGTGGACGATGTCTAAGATCCACCCACCCAACCATGATTATGTTGCAGCCATGTGTCACCTATTTGGCTTTTCTCTCCTCCATCAAGAAGTTAACCTTGGAATAACTTTTTTCCAAGAGTGGTTCTCAATCTAATCTCCTTGAGGCCCACATAAGTAGGAACAACTTTGCTTACTTTGTCAAACATTTCCTTGTACAAAGGAGATTGAGCAACTTAGAAATGAATGTTTTTACTAAAATATAAATTAGCAATGTTCTAATCTGTAGCCTCCATTCCTTGCACATTGAACTGGACTCATCCCAAATGACAAAAATGAAAGTTTTCTACCTAAACCTCCTTATGTACTAGAAATAGATGGTGCAATGATTTCCGTTTGAATTAATTTAATCATCTTAGCTGTCATTTCAAGTTTGAGTTTCTCACAAGGCTTAACTCCTTTACCGCTGATATGCAAAAACTGTGCATTGGTCCTTGCCTTACTGGCATTCCAACCCTCCAACCCTCTAGGAAAATGTTGCATTTCCATTTTGTACTTCCAGCTAAATTAGGTGTTATATGTGTGTCAACTATTTTTTCAAACTGTTGTAAAGGATTTTTCTTGTAAAACCACCCTTTGGCATATTGTGCCAAGTTGCCAACAACTCTAAAGGGCAATCAAATTTCGATCCACCCACAGTTGAATTGTATAAGGCCATAAAATTTGAAGAGCTAGTGCAATTAAATCCTATTTAGAGTCTGTCATAGAAAGTTAAAGTATATCTCTATAATGTAGAATTTACCTCCCGAAGGCTCTAATGCATGTCAAGGTTGATGGTGAAGTTACCCTTCTCATCCCCCGTGCCCAATCCAAAGCCCATCAAATCTGTCCCTCCATTGCGCCCAAACACTCCACTCATCCCTTCAGCAAACTGACTCAAAACCCCTCATTATTGGATTGTACCAAGACCCTTGACCACCAGGGTTGATAACTTCAAAGATATCTGTATCATATTTGCAGGGCTTATTGTTACTCCTAGACCTAACTGCTTCCTCAGTCCATCTATTCCTTCTCATAAAAATACACATGTACTACAAAAACTGTTATTGCATCCTTCATGTGACTGCAAGTAATGAACTCATACAAGGGCATGCATACTACTACTATTCCAAGAAACACCACAATCGTCTTACTAAGACTAAACTTGTGGACAATACTTGTCACCCTATACCCCCAATAGATCCCGAATCGCTAACATTAGACTGGATTTGTCACTTTGGCAAAGAATTTGCTTGTTGATCTTGCAGTGGCTCTGGAGAGCCCTCTATACACTCTGAAATTTAATATGAACTTGCTTGTTTCTTATGCTTGTGCAGTAATCTCCTTTAATAACGGTAGTTAACTCTCTCTGCATCTTTTGTTTTGACAAAAAATAACCACAAATGACTCATCTTGTTGTTTCCTGCTGTTCTGGGTTTTTGGTTGTCTTTTTTTTCTCTCACTGCCCTAAGTTGGCTGTGATCAGAGAAGTCTTGTAATATTTTCAATATCAATAAATTTGGCCTTATTTAAAAAACAAAGTGGAATGAATTCTTGTATGAATGAAGCTTTTTTTCCTTCTGTATTCTTTTCTTTGTATTTTCCTTTTATTTGTCACACATTGTTTACTTTTTGTAAGCTTATACATTTGAATACTGTGTTCATCTTAATTTGTGTAATGATGTTTTCCAGGAGCTAGGCTTGGAGACAGATGATAAGACAGCTCTTACCGGTTGGTGCCTTCTACATTAATGTTGTATCCAAATTGTTTAGAAGTCAATACATAAAGTAATGCATTAGTGATTATTCAGTATTCATTAAGCATGTAGAAATGGGTAATCTATTTGGAGTGACTTTGCACTGTATTGAAACCTGTCTCAGTGATTCATGACAATATGAAGAGAAGAGACTGAGTGCAATTATTATCAAAGCCAGTAGTATACCTGTTCTTGTCATGGTGGCATTCTTAGAGCCATGAAACTCTTAATATTATAGTTTCTAGTTGAATGACATGCTACAATGCTGGTCTGTTCCTCTTGATTACCGATTTGGCATAGACTGCATTTAACTGAACTATCTCTTTGCAAAAGAATTGGGTCAAATTACCTTATGAATGAAATATTTATTTTTTAAATTTTTGTGGCAGAAAAATTTAGGGAGAGACTTGGAACAAATAAGGAGAAGTGTCCACCGCATGTCCTGCAGGTAATTGAAGAAGAGCTTACAAAGCTGCAGCTTTTAGAAGCCAGTTCGAGCGAGTTCAATGTGACTAGGAACTATCTTGATTGGCTTACCTCTCTGCCTTGGGGCCATTACAGGTTTTCTCGTTATTTTATGCCTAATATATCTTTATTCACATTATTGCTTAGTTTGTGCATTACAAAATGGGATAGGTTTATCAAATATTCTTTTTGTGTTTCTTACATCATTGTTTGTAGATTGCTTTACCATTGTTGCAGATAATTGACAAATAGGTGTACATTATTTACTGTCTGTTTTCATATAATAACTTGACAAAATTAAAATAAAATGGTATCTCTGCCTGCTTATCAGAGACTGTAATGCATGACTGAGCAACACTGAATTTTATGCCATATATTAAATTGAAGTATAATCTATATTCCGGTTTATTGTCAGTGGCTGCAAATAAGTGTAATTCTAGTATTGGTTGAATGTTTTTATTGTTTATATGTTGCCTTTCTTGCACAGTGGCTTGAGGTTAGATGATAGGAGAAACACCCACTGAGTTGTAATGTTAATTTCTTTATTTTTCTACAGTGAGGAAAACTTTGATGTGCTCCAAGCTCAGAAAATACTAGATGAAGACCATTATGGTCTCTCCGATGTCAAGGAAAGAATTTTAGAATTTATAGCAGTTGGAAAGCTTAGAGGAACAGCTCAGGGTATGGAATTTTTGAAGTCTGATTTTTGTCTTTTTCTTCTGACTTGTTTAAGATGAAAGACAGTCATCTAAATTAGTATTGGATTTGGAAAAGCTGTCTTCGAGAATATGTTGCAACCTGCGTAGAGGGTATCCTTCTTGGTTGAGAGGGTCATCTGATTGTCATTTCCATATTTGACTGTTGAAATACAGGTAAGATTATTTGCCTCTCTGGGCCTCCTGGCGTAGGTAAAACTAGCATTGGTAAATCAATTGCCCATGCTCTAAATCGCAAATTCTACAGATTTTCTGTGGGAGGCTTGGCTGATGTTGCAGAAATAAAGGTACTCAAATACTGGTTGTCTTTTGTATCCTTATAATTCAGCTGTTGTTGATTAAAGGAATAGCAAACATTAATTCAACTGCTGTATAAAAGGAATGCATTAGATATGGGTATTTCATATTCATGCAAAGGCCAAATTCTGAGTACTTATGCATAATATGAGCTAAGTTATGGGTTTTGAATATAGGGACATCGACGGACATATGTTGGTGCAATGCCAGGAAAAATGGTGCAATGCCTTAAAACTGTTGGCACATCCAATCCTCTTGTCCTTATTGATGAGATTGATAAGGTGAATACCTTGCTTTATGTAGCTGGAACTATGCTCTCTGTGTCAAAGATTTCTGCTGCATTATATGGAAAAGCAAAAAAATGAGAAGATGACTGCATAAAAAAATATTCATGGTTATTTGTGGTGAAGACTAGACCAACCTATTTTTTGCCATCTAATTATGGCGTTCTTTCTTTCATGTTCTCTGTGTTGACATCTACTCATTTTTACCTATAAAAATCTGGACAGCTGGGTCGTGGACATGCGGGAGATCCAGCAAGTGCTCTATTAGAACTGCTTGATCCAGAGCAAAATGCTAATTTTCTTGATCATTATCTTGACGTTCCTATAGATCTTTCTAAGGTGAGTTCCATTGTTCTCCCATTATATTTTGCTTGTTTTAATTTAACTTATTTGTTGATTTGTCAAATGTTTTAAGTGGATCTATCCTAAGATTCTTTATCAGTAGAAAACTAGAAATCTGCATCTATGTTTCTTAGGTAGATATCATTAAGCAAAATATTATTTGATCTATTCTAAAGATTCTTCCTCAACAGAAAATTGAACACTTATAACTGATGTTTGTTGGGTAGACATCAAAACACTTTATGATTACAGATGAGTTTACTTCGTGACAATGGTGGATGATCACTGATCTTAATTTAAGTTTTTTGCTTGTCTAAACTGCACTTGTAGCACAGACCTATCTTGTGTGCTACATAATTTATCTCATAGGCCATATTCAATCTTAAAAAAAATGCCTATATTTATAGCCAAGCAAATAAATGCAATATAACAGGCTCCTCAAATAATTTACTTGTTTTAAGTATTAATGCAACCTCTTAACAATATTCTAACGATATTTAATAGTCTGGTCATTATATCGGCAATCTACCCTTCTAACTACATGATCTGGTCATTAGATCCACAATCTACCCTTGTAAAGAACTAGAAGCCATGGTGTACAAGGTTCAAAGAGCATGATTAAGTTAAAATATGAACATAATTAAAGTGCATTCCTTCTGCAAATGTAACAATCATATTTCATATGGTCACTATTTGATCTCATTGAAGTGTATGGGTAACTAGCTACTGCAACTGCCTAGTAAAGTTGAAATGCTGCTGAATGCTAGGTCCACATAGCCATGTCTTTGTGTGCAATCTTGGTTGATATCTTGGATTTTACATTCTTCAATTGTTTCATGTCTGTTGCTAAGAATGATCAATTGTAATAAAAACAATATTTGCATATAGTTAGTTAATCTAGTAAAGTTAATTGATTGTAACTCCCAATAGACCAACAATTTAGTTCCGTTTTATCCCTACTAGCATTTTAATTTGCCTCTTTGAGGACAACACAAAACAGAACTGCATGTAAGGTAGAACCTTTCTTCGAATTTGAAGGGGAATCTTACACTCATCCTTGAGTACCTCCACATCAGACTAACCTTGACCAGTATTCCGAATATGTCTTCATTTCAAGCTGCTTCAAAGACCATATTAGGGAGTCACTAAAGCTACTTGCTTGCCTCTAGGAATCGATACATATTGGAGCTGCAGTGACTATATGAGTGACGGGTGTTCAAGATGTTTATTTGATGGCAGAAGAGGGAGACAAATGAGTGGAGATGTGGCTTAGAATTGAGACGCTGGCCAGGAAAAACGACCTTCGTGGTTGAGTTTGGGAATTTCATGGCATAAAGCAAGCACATAAAAGATATTCGACACCTACAACTTAGCAAACATCATATCTAGGAGAATCGTGGCTTTTAATCTCCTCACTCAGCCTTTAAAAGAATACAGTTTGGTTCATCTCAATGAAATATTAATATGGTGTGAGCAATTATAAGGAGTTACCTATAAGAGTAATCTCTTGGAAAAGTGCGATATTAAATGGTGATTTATCGATGAGTTGTTCCCTTGTAAAAGTGACATTTGGCCTATTGAATGATTTTGTTCCTTCAACTTAAAGGCAAGTGAAATACGATGAGGCATTGAGTTTTGGTAAATGAATTTGGAGGAGGCACTATGAAAAAAAGGAACGGCGGGATTAGAAATCAAGAGAAAGAACCCGAGCATATTAGTCCACAACACATGATGTTTGGAGGCATTTTGGGAGAACATGTCAGTTTCTTTAAATTGAAACGCCACCTGTCATATTATCAGTCAAAATCTAAAACAGCCAATATTTTCATTTAGCTTCCTATCTTATTGAAGTCGTGCCATTACTAGTGGTTGTCGTTCTATTCATTTGAGGCGTCATAAATATTGTGGAGTTTGGGAGCTGCATAAGAAAAGTTACATGCCTTTCAAGGTTTGAATTTTTTAATGCTAATTCTTTGTGAGTAGTAAATATCTTTTATGAGTGTATTTGGTTTCATCTGGAAAAAATATATTTATAAATGAAGTATGTTATATGTATTATGAACCATTTTAAATTTTGGGCTCATATTAAATATTTTAATTCTGGAAGAGTACATTTGAAGAAACAATAATCAGAACAGCAACGGGTTCAGGTTTTTATAACCTACCCTTTTTGGGCACTAAATGCATTACCACTTTAATATAAATTTGTGAGGGCATCCCATGATGAATGTATGAATTCAACAATCATTGGTTAATTGGGGAAAATATTTGGAAACCAAATATAGGGCAGCAAAGTGAAGTGTTTGACGTAATGCTTGAAGAGTGGAATTATTGAAAATCCAAAAAAAAAATTGTAAATGTAATCAAATCTTTATCAAATAGGATCCTAAGAAATCTAAGGAATTACTAAGGTCTGAAATTCTATGTGAGAATTCTAAGTCAAATACCAATTTCCAGATTTCTTCTCTTATGCTAAATGCGCTGATTGCAGAACATTAATAAATTTCGATGTTTGCATATCAATGAGGGAACCACCATAAGTATGTTGGAGACCCGCCTCTAAGAGATGCGTCTCATGAGAGGACGTGTCCCTTTGAGCGCGCAGGTTCCACACATGTCCGACCAATATTCGGTTAGTGTCTTAAAACACACATAACCTTATATGTGGCGGGTATAATATGAGTTTTGATTTATATTTAAATACAAAATTTTAACATCATTTATTTTATCGAATTTATGCATGCTTATAAATTCGATTTCACTTATTTTCCAGAAATATTTATTTTGAAGAATAGCCTTGATCACATATAAATGATGATGTTGCTTTCAACAATCATCATTTATATTTGACCGAAGCTACCATTCGTCACAACTCCCTCTTAGCTAGGGAAGATATTTCAAATCAAATAAGTGGTGATATCAAAGACATGGTATGTTTTCTCAATATTGTCAAGTCACATGACATTCTTCATTATGGTATATGTGCACTGACATCAAGTCACATGATGTCTACCATAATAATTCATGGCATGTCCACGGATATAATTATCCACCATGATTTATCTCTTAAGAATCACAATGATCTTCAAATGACATCAAGTCCCATGATATCCATCAAAGTGTCCAAGAGATACTATCATGACATGTCCACAGATATCAAGTCACATGATATCTATCATGATAGTTTAACTCATCATTGTAGAGTCGTCACTTTACAATGTCACATACAAGTGTTCATTATTAGAAAGATCGTCACCTTTCAAAAATGTACACAGGGGGAGTAGGCCCATAAGGTCATGGAGTCACACACATGACAAAAGAGTTTACACATTAAACATCTTTATATATTAGTACAATTTATAAACAATTTGTATTTCAAACATAAATATCAAATTACATTTCAACCATACCAAGTTTCTTCCTGAAGTTCTCTACCTTGATTCGGGAGAGAGGCTTGGTGAGAATGTCTGCAGTTTGATCATTTGTACTAACATACTCCAATTGGATCACTTTCCTTTCCACCATATCTCTTACATAATGATAGGGGATCTCAATGTGCTTAGATCTATCATGGAAGACAGGATTTACAGAGAGTTTGATGCAACTCTGATTATCACAATGAATAATTGTAGGATTCAAGGGCTCACCAAAGAGTCCCACAAGCAATTTACAAAGCCAAACTGCTTCTCTTGCTCCCATAGAGGCTGCAATGAATTTAGCTTCTGTTGAGCTCTGTGCAACTGAAGACTGTTTTTTGCAAATCCAGGAGATCTTAGCTGATCCTAAATTGAAGCAACATCCTGATGTGCTTTTCCGATCAGTTACATTTTCAGCCCAATCTGAATCAGAGTACCCATGTAGATCTAGTTGGTTATTCTTGTAAAGAAGACCATATCCAATAGTGCCTTGAAGATATCTCAAAATATGTTTCACAGCCATTAGGTGAATTTCCTTTGGCTCACACATGAACTGGCTGAGAACATTCACTGCATAGCAAATATCAGGTCTGGTGTTAACCAGATACATCAAGGATCCAATCATTTGTCTATAAAGGGTTGGATTTGCACACTTGGATTTTGCTGCTGCTTCTTTCAGTTTGTGAAGGTTGGTTTACATAGGTGTAGACATCGGTCTACAGTCCAACATTCCAAATCTCTTCAGAATATCAATAGTATACTTTCCTTGGTTTAGTATGATGCCCTCTGATTTCTGCCATACTTCCAAACCTAGGAAGTAGTGTAGAATGCCCAAATTTTTCATGTCAAATTTAGAAATTAGATCCTTCTTTCCTTGAGCAATGAGGTGATCTTCTCCTGTTATCAGCAGGTCATCAACATATAAAATAATTATTAGCATATCACCTTTGATTACCTTGAAGTAGAGATTGGAGTCAACATCATTCTTGGAAAATCCTAGTCCCAAGAGATAGTTGTCAATTCTTTCATACCAGACCCTGGGAGCCTATTTAAGTCCATAGGGGGCTTTCTTCTGTCTGCACACATGTGAGTCAGGTTTGTGTATCACAAAACCTTCAGGCTGTTCCAAATAGACTTCCTCTTCAATGGTTCCATTTAGGAAGGCAGTTTTCACATCCATTTGATGGATCTTCCAGCCTTTAGCTGCAACAATGGCTAACACTGCTCTCATTGATGTGTAACGGGCAACAGGTGCAAATGTTTCTTCATAATCAATGCCTTCCTTTTGAGAAAAACCTCTTGCCACAAAACGTGTTTTATGATTTTCTATACTGCCATCAGTAGCGTGCTTGATTTTGAAGAGCCATTTGGAAGAGACAACAAATTTCTCTTTCGGTCTAGGCACTATATCCTATACATCATTTTTTAGAATGGACTGATATTCCTCCGTCATTGCATCCTTCCATGCTTGATGTCTGAAGGCTTTTGTAACACTGACAGGTTCTGAGTTTAAGATGTTCATTAGAGCAACATAGCTAGAGAACCATTTGGGTCTTTTACTTTCCCTAAACATTCCTTCGGGTGCTGCATGATCCTCGACTTCTTTGATCATCTTTCTAGCCCAAAGTGGCCTCTTTCTGTTGTTGTCATTTGTATTCTCATTTGAAGTAGAAGGAAGTTCATGTGGCATTTCATCAGGATGCTCCCTCTGAATCTTAGGAGCAGGTTCCATTTCAGGTACTCTAGGGGAATAGGTTTCTATCTCACTAGAACTTCTTGCCCTCTTGAATGCAATGTCTTCTTCAAAGATGACATCTCTGCTCAATTCAATTTGTTTATGCTCGGGTGCGAATATCTTGTAGGCTTTGGAAGTTTCACTATAACCCACAAATACCCCCTTCTTTCCGGAAGGTTCTAGTTTGAATCTCTTCTCTTTGGGCACATGAATATAGATAGGACAACCAAAAATCCTAAAATGACTAATGTCAGGTTTTATGCCAGTAAAGGCTTCTTCAGGAGTTTTGTTATCAAGATGAGAATGAGGACATCTATTTTGGATGTAGACAGCAGTCCTAGAGGCTTCTGCCCAGAAAGAGGTTTCAATGTTTTGGTCAAGCAACATTGCTTTAGCAGCTTCTACAATGGTTCTATTTTTTCTTTCAGCAACCCCATTTTGTTGAGGGTTGTAGGCAACTGTGAACTCCCTCTTAATTCCAGCACTCATGCATAATTCCTTAAAAATTTCAGAGGTGTATTCTTTCCCATTGTCTGTCCTTAAGGTTTTTATTTTCTTCCTGGAGAAGTTTTCAGTAAGGGCTTTGAACTCTTTGAACCTTTTGAGGATTTCTATTGACTCTTTACATTTAAGGAAATAGATCCAGGTTTTCCTAGAGAAGTCATCTATAAATATGACATAGTATAGAAATCCTGCTTTAGAGGGTACAGACATGGGTCCACATAAGTCTGAGTGAACCAGTTCTAACACATTTAGGGTTTTGCTCAAGCTATTGTGAAAGGATCCCTTTGTATTCTTTCCTAAGGCACAACCTTTACAAGTTCCTTCATGAGATGGTTTTAACTTAGGTAAGCCTGTTACAAGTTTTTCCACAGAAGGTAGGGCACGGAAATGAAGGTGTCCTAATCTTCTATGCCAAATCTCATTTGAATCAAAGGTGTCAAGGGTAAGGGCTTGTTTAACTTCAGTGCATAGTTTGTAAAGGTACCCTTGTCTTAAACCTATGGTTTGGGCTTTCTTGATAGTTGAGTTCTTAGGCCATGCTAGAACTTTCCCATCCATAAAGGTAACTCTATATCCATTGTCTTCAAGGGCAGAGATGGATATTAGATTCCTCTTTATTCCAGGTACAAATAAGACTCCAGTGAGTTGAAGAGACAAGACCAGATTTCAGTTTGATGGAGCAAGTTCCAACCCCTTTTACAGGGTGTGCAGAATCATCCCCAATGGTTACTTCTTCATCAGTCTTTTCAGTCATAGTGTCTAGGTGTTCTCTGAATCCTGTGATATGTCGAGAGGAACCACTATCAATTACCCAGTTGTGGGTGTTGTTAGATACTTGACTAGATAGGGCTGTATAGAACACAAAGTTCTCAGATTCATGATCTGAATTTGTCTTTCCTACTTTGGCAAAAGATGCTTGTTGCTTTGATCTGTCAGGGCACTTCATTGCATAGTGGCCATATTGATCACATCTAAAGCATTGCACTTGAGAGATGTCTTTCTTCTTAGAAGATCCCTTTCCATTGGAATTTCTCTTTCTTTTAAAAGATCCTCTCTTGTAGGAGTTTTTTCTTATTCCTTTTATTAGACGTTGTGTTGAGTACATGAATGTCTTCATCTATGTTCTTCTGTTTATTTTCTTTTGTGGAGAGTCTTGTTTCCTCTTGAAGGCAGTCTGTTCTTAGCCTATCAAATTTGGGGAGTTTAGATCTCGTACTTATTCCTTGAACAAATGACTCCCATGAGTTTGGTAGGCCTCCTAGTGCAATTAGAGTTAACTCTTTGCTATCAACCTGATATCCAATTGTGGATAATTGATCCCTTAGTTCAATGATCCTCATGAAGTATGCATTGATTGTTTCTCCTTTGTTTATTTGGATATTGTTGATTTGCCTCTTTAATGCAAGATTCCTACTTGTATTGTTGATCTCATAGGTGCTCTCAAGAGATTTGAACATTAGATATGCAGTTTCATGTTTTGCTAGGATGGGCACTATATGATCCCTAACTGCATCTACTAGGATTTTCATGGCCTTTTCATTGTTTTCAATCCATTGAGTTTTCTCAGGATCAGCCTCTGGTTCCTTTTTGTTTTCTCTCATAAGTGAGTCTAATTTGTTCTCCTTAAGGATCATCGTTATTCTAAATTTCCGTGATGTGAAGTTGTTTGCTCTTGCAAGATGATCTTCAAATCTAATCACACTTGACATTATGAATAATGTGATGTGAATTCGATTTTAGAAAATACGAATTTTCTAGAGCAATCTGATATCTAGATTTGATTTGGATTCACACAACTTGGCTCTGATACCATGTAAATGTAATCAAATCTTTATCAAATAGGATCCTAAGAAAATGAAGGAATTACTAAGGTTTGAAATTCTGTGTGAGAATTCTAAGTCAAATACCAATTTCCAGATTTCTTCTCTTATGCTAAATGCATTGATTGCAGAACATTAATAAATTTCGATGTTTGCATATCAATGAGGGAACCACCATAAGTATGTTGGAGACCCGCCTCTAAGAGATGCGTCTCATGAGAGGATGTGTTCCTTTGAAAGCGCGGGTTCCACACATGACCGACTAACATTCGGTTAGTGTCTTAACACACACATAACCTTATATGTGGCAGGTATAATATGAGTTCCGATTTATATTTAAATACAAAATTTTAACATCATTTATTTTATCGAATTTATGCATGCTTATAAATTCGATTTCACTTATTTTCTAAAAATATTTATTTTGAAGAATAGCTTTGATCACATATAAATGATGATGTTGCTTTCAACAATCATCATTTATATCTGATCGAAGCTACCATTCATCAACAAAAATTGTATGCAATTTGGGGTGGCTTACTATAGCTTTTGTGTAATGCGCAGAGGGTTATCCTTCCCAATTCTATCCCAAAACTCATCCAAACTCACATGCCCTAACTTGGTATCACTTATTGCCGATATTGTGCTGGTTAAGCCAAAAAGATATTCATAACCCTGGTACTTATACTTCATTGTCACCAGAACCCTAGGATATATATGCAATTTGAAGAGAGAAAAATCTATGCCAGTATAATTCTCCAACTTAGGGTATAATTCTACTATTGTCTAGCAAATTATAGCTCAACTCGGTAAAAACAATACCTTTGAGTGTGTTTAGGGCTCCAAGAACCACTTGCTGTGCGAATTTTCCCTTTCACTCCATTCTAATTCTTTATCTAGTCACTATCAAAATGTGCCTCTCCAATAGCTCAAATCATTTGAAAACGCTTGACATTAATCTCTAAGTGGATGAGTAGTTAATATACCCCTTTGGTAAGTCAAATATTTGAAAAGAAACGGCTAAGGTATTCTACCAAAGCATTTTATCAAACAATTCACTACCTCGCTACTATGGCTAAAAGCCTAAAACAGGTGCTTTCGAACAAGCTATGGATGCTTAGAAAAAATCTATCAAAGCGTAATAGTAAGCAATAGCATAGACAAGTGTAATGTCCCCATTTTAGCCCTACGCTCTTCTTGAGGTTTTAGCCTATTTCCGGAAACTCATAGGCTAAGCAGAACTGAAAATTAGGGTTTCCTATTTTTTAGGAGGTTTTAGATGCCGTTTTGAGGGCTTGCATGCATGGGTATTTGATGCATGTTTGGTGGAGTTTTTTGGGTTTTCAGAAAGCTTCAAAATGGTGTAGCATGCATCTCCATCTGATAACTTTTTCAGGCACTTACTATTTATAGTAAGTCATGTTGGCTTCCCGGATTGTATTCAAAAGGCATTTGGAAACACTTACTATTTATTATAAGTCATGATTACTGCTCAGATGAAATTGTGCAAACTTACTATTTATAACAGTTGCTATTTTCAGTAAGTCTATTTATAGCAGTATCTTTCTAGCAGCAGTTCAATCATCCGCAGTTCACATTTTGGGCAGTGTGGTTGTTCAGCTAGCTTTTTGAAGGTTTTTGAAGTTAACTTACTATTTTTGGCATTGGCTATTTTTAGTAAGTTTATTTGTGGCAGTGGCACCATTAGTATTTCTGCTTAGGTCATCATTCTATTGTTGGAAGAATCAGTTGAATGTTGGTTTTGGGTTTTGGCTTCTATTCCTCCTTGGATTGAGTCCCAGACTTAGTCAATTTTCATATCTTGAAGTTGTACCCCATGCCTAGGCTTGATAACTTTATGTTGTCTTAATGAAGGGGACATAAGGGGGTCGATTTTCATAAGCATTTAAATGTTTATTGTTGCTTTTTTGAAATGGATGCCTAAAAGGGAAATGTTTTGATAGTTCAAATAAAGTAATTGCTTAAAAGTGGCGTCCCTTGGAGGAATTGAATAGTTTCTTGTTGGGAGTTACAGTTTGCTTCATTTGCCAATTTGAAGCTTATATATTGGTGCTTTGCTCTTTGTATCTCATCTTGGAAATTGAATAGTAAAGTTATGTTGCTGGTTTGAATCCAAAACTTGGCTAAGGGGAAGCTTAGCGAATTCAATCCATCCTTCGGGCCTAAAACTATGGCTTCCTAGGTGGATCATCATGGCTGTATTTCACCTTGAAATACAAATGGAGTTTCGATTGATAGAATCAAACAGGTTGCTGATGTAAAACTTGTTTTTGCAAGTCTCTGATTTGGCCTGGCTGAAGCTATTTTCTGTTTATAGCTTCAACATTGATTTTGGTTTCGTTCTGGGTGTTGGCCCAAGCTGTTCTACTGTGGAGGGCGCCCCCTTCTTGCAAATTTGCAAATTTAAATATCAAGTTTCTGATTTTTAAGAGCAAGTTGACCTCCTTGAGGGGCCATACCATTTGGTTATTGCATTGGGATTCGTGCTTGCTGTTTTCTTCTGTTCCTGGCTTGAGTTTCCATTGGTTTTTGGACGCCTTGCTTCCAACTGTTGATTGACTGTGGTATGGAGGCATTCGGAGTTGTTTCAGAGGAGTTTCGTCCAAATTGGTGAATCTATAGCTTGCTGGTCTGATTTTCTGTACTATTTGTTTCTGATCAGATTAGATAAGTTTAATTATCTTGCTGTTTTGAGCTTCATCTATTCATCTATTCAAGTTGTAAATGTTAGAGGAAGTGCTACTCTAACCACTACTTATTTTGAGAATTTATTGTTGATACATTGCAGCTGTTTTGTAATTGTTTGTAAGTTGTTTAGTAGTACTAACAGCAATTTGTTTACTTGCTGCAATTTACTTTGTTGTTCTCCCCCCACAGAAATAAAGTGGTTGTGTGGATTGTATACCCCCCACAGTTTAAGTGGAAGTGAGGTTAATTGGTTGGCTTGCTGCCTTTAAATGTTTATAATATTCACACCCACAAAATAAGTGGAGTATTCCCACCGCTTGTGGATGCCTGCATCAGCAGAAAAAGTTGTATTTCAGTTTATTATCTAGTACTCCACCATATGTTAGCACCTCGCCTTGCAAAAGGATCTTGCGTGCACATTCTTGGTGTTGGGTTTAGCTCTCTATTTTCAGTTGTTATCAAGTTATTAGATCCTAGGGATCCTTTGACCATATGCCCGCCCCTCCTCCTTAAATGGTTTTAGGGCGCATTCTTGGTTAGAGTTGTTTCAGCTGTGTTTTGGATTAGAGCTAATTCTTAACGGGTGCATAATTTGCATTGTTGTGACTGAAAATTAAAGGGAAAAATTAAGGGGTATATTTCAACAAGGCAGTGAATTGTTTGAAAAAATGCCTCAAAGAAATGTGGTCTCGTGGTGATGGAATGTCATGATGGTGATGGAATGCCATGACAAGCAAATTGCTATGGATTGTCATGGCATTCCATCACCATGAGACCACATTCCTTTGGGGCATTTTTTCAAACAGTTTACTGCCTTGTCTATGCTACCACATTTTTCATACATGTCTACCAAAACATTTTATCAAACAGTTCACTATCTTGCTGCTATGGCTAAAAGCCTAAAACAGGTTCTTTTGAACAAGCTATGGATGCTTGGAAAAAATCTATCAAAGCATAATGGTAAGCAATAGCATAGACAAGGCAGGGAACTGGTTGAAAAAATGCCTCAAAGAAATGTGGTCTAATGGTGATGGAATGCCATGACAATCCATAGCAATTCGCTTGTCATGGCATTCGTCATGGCATTCCATCGCCATGAGACCACATTTCTTTGAGGCATTTTTTCAAAAGTTCACTGCCTTGTCTATGCTACCACATTTTTCATACATGTCTACCAAAGCATTTTATCAAACAGTTCACTGCCTTTCTGCTATGGCTAAAAGCCTAAAACAGGTGATTTTGAACAAGCTATGGATGCTTGGAAAAAATCTATCAAGATTCAAAGCATAATAGTAAGCAATAGCATAAACAAGGCAGTGAAATGGTTGAAAAATTGCCTCAAAGAAATGTGGTCTCATGGTGATGGAATGCCATGACAATCCATAGCAATTTGTCATGGGATCCCATAACCATGAGACAACATTTCTTTGAGGCATTTATTCAAACAGTTCACTGCTTTGTCTATGGTACCACATTTTTCATACATGTCTACCAAAGCATTTTATCAAACAGTTCGCTGCCTTGCTGCTATGGCTAAAAGCCTAAAACAGGTGCTTTCAAACAAGCTATGGATGCTTGGAAAAAATCTGTCAAAGCATAATAGTAAGCAACAAGCTATGGTCTCATGGTTTTTTTTCATGCAAAAATCAGTGTGATTTTATTCGCATTTTTCTGGCAGTTTTGCTGCTTGAAATGGGAAAAAATCGTTGACCAAATCGTCCAGCCTGCAGATTTTTAAAAAATCGGGATTAATTGGGATTTTTTGCAGATTATTGCTTCTATGGTTTAAACTACCAACGTTGCATGGGCTAAAACAAAAATAAATTAAAAGAGATCTTTGAATCAAGAAAATGAGGCATGAGTGGCAGGAAATATTGAAGTGATTTGAGAGAAACTTGGTGGGAAGCTGTGGAACAGGGTATGGACATCCATCAAATCATAAAGGATAGAGGAATTTCATTGGATGTGGTAGTTGGCACTGCCCTGGTAGACATGAATGCAAAATGTAGAAGCACACACAAGGCACACAAGAGTACTGATTGCCAATTTATTAAAAACAATTTACACAATGGCATTTTTGGATCTCCTTTCAACAATTCCTAGCGAGAAATACTTTTTCTTCAAGTTTTATCACTGTATCAACATGTATAAACTAAATCTCCTTACAAAGCAAGCTCCAAAAATATACTTCACGGAGAGGTATGCTTGGTTTGGATTGCTAGTTTGGGGCTTTCCACAATTTGCATAATTGAGTGGAGGGAAAGCTTTTGGGATGTCAGCAAGGGTAGGCACAGGGATGCTTGCATTTATATATGTGGGAAGTGGAGGACTGTGATGTACAACAATGGAAGATGCTTACTGGAGGTTTGCAGCCTCAGGTGGTCCATCACCAGCTGGAGGATTGGACCCTGTTGTGATTTTCCTGTCCATTTTCCTTATGAAAGCTCAGTCAGCTAGTCACAGTGTTCCTATCAGATGGAAAGAAGTTGCTTGGTCAATTAAGATGATACTTGAAATGTAATGAAAATGGTAAACAAAAAAAGGGTAGTAACTAAGGGTGGTCATTACAGGAGACTTCTCGCTAAAAGACAACATAACAAAGTAGCAAAATTTATTGAATGGATTGACACATTTAAGATTGGGTACATGCAATCAACAAGAAGCCAAATGCCAAGTGCAAGCAAAGTTATGAGCAACATCAGGTGCCAAATCACTAGAAGTTAGTGATGGGCCAGCTTGTGTATATAGAAAGATAAGCTCAAATTCTCTGATAGGAAGATCAGACCATTTCGTTAGTAAGACTATATTATACTCAAGCAGGTTTGGGAAACCACTTTTGAGCATAACCATCAACTTTTCCTTGGTTACATCATGTTTTCAACTTAGATCTTTGGCCATCATTCTCACTGCCATTGAACACTTCAGATAGAACTGAGCAACTAGAGATTGCAGAGCTCAATTATGATTGTGCTTCACGAGCAGTGATGGAGCATGGTGTGGGCATACAATACACCCAATAACTGGTGATACACTTTTGGTTTGTCAAGCCAAAGGGTAGATTATCCATCAGGAAAAGTGATTTTACTACTAACTGGATAGAAAGGAATTTCTCTTGTTTGCTTCTAAAAATTAATGGATGTAAGTACCATGACTTCGCTTTTGGAAATCTGATCAATTTTGACTAAATCCACAGAAAACGAGAAAAACTGTTAAAACATTGAGTTTGCAGTTTCTGCCCAAATGTGAGGATTTGAATCTTTCTGGAGGATCCTAAAACCTCGATTTAAAATGATCATAAATTTAATCATGGATGAAATGTTACAAAAGATGGGAAATTTCCAAGTTCTTGAAGAGCTGGGTCAAATTTTCATAAGCTGCTTGCCTTAACAGATGACCAAGCCCATTCTGGTTCCAACCAATAGTCTTAATAGCTAATTAGGACCATAATGAAGCAATTGTGATATTGAGATGCAGGCATCCTGTGATGCTTCCAATAAGCACAGCCAACTGAGTTTCAGTAACTGTTGGGACACAAATTATTCCATCTTCCATTGCTGCCTCTCCATTCCTTTTTTAAACACTTTCACTATCGGATGCTATAATGGTGAGAGAGTAGGCTTAACATCTCTTAGATATTGCTTTGATACTTTCTTTGCTGTAACTACCATTCCTTTCCTATGGTTTTTTGTTCTTTATATTCTGCTTTCATTTCAAATCTGATATAACACATTAGATTTACAATTTATTCCTTCCTCACTGATTGACTCTAAAACATAACATACAGCATGCATGGCATATAATTGGTTTTTTCAATATCAGCACCATGGCGTTTTACTATATTTCATTGCTTTTCAATGTTGTATGAAAGTAAAGTTAGCACGGTATGTTTACTGCATATTGTGTAGTGAATTCTCTTTCATCTAGAATGTTTGCGTGTCTAGGACAATATTACGAGTAGTCTATAAAAAGATCTTGCAGCAAGTCTCCAATTCTAAAATAAATCTGGAGTGCTTAAAAGGATAATGCCATTTTTCAAGACTTGAATTTTACTTATTGTTGCTTTGGAGTTGCTTCTTTCCAGATTTTCTCTAATCAAGTCTCCACTCTGAACTTTTGGCATAAGCTTATAAATAAAATCTAAAGAGGTGTTTCCTTTTCACCGCTTTACTATGAGAAAAAATTACATGCATGAGCCAGTTGATGCTTTACATTTAAGAGCTAGCTTACAAGTAATAATGTTTTGAACTTGAGCTTGTGGGGCATAGGGCTCAAACACTAATCCCTTGCATACTAGGACACCCAAATACAAACAATGGTGCATGCATTTTTGCTGTATCTTGCATTTGTCTTGTAAATGAGCTTTTAATTTCTGCTTGTTGCACACCTTCCATGTACATCTTAAATGTTAAAAGTAAAACTGTCTCACTAATAATCATTCCTTTTGTTGCACTTGTGTTATTTGGGGTTAGGTTTTGTTTGTTTGCACTGCGAATGTGGTGGAGACAATTCCCAATCCACTGTTGGATCGAATGGAAATCATTAGCCTTGTAGGTTACATTACTGATGAAAAGATGCATATTGCCCGTGACTACCTTGAGCGGACTACTCGAGAGGCTTGTGGTATCAATCCTGAACAGGTGCTAGCTCTTTCATATTGTAATAACTAGTAGATGTTTCCATCTATTGTAATATTATCTTAAGCTTGATGTAAATATACCATCTAATCTATATATTTCTTCAGGTTGACGTAACTGATGCAGCACTACTTGCACTTATAGAAACTTACTGCCGTGAAGCTGGAGTGCGAAATCTTCAAAAGCATATAGAAAAGATCTACCGCAAGGTTTGTTTGATAGTAGTGTTTACAAATCTATATCATTGCCTGAAAACATTAAATGAAAGAGAATGTTAAATGTGTTTGATTATCTATAATTATTTTTGTAGAATTTGTTTTGCAGTAACTATTGATTTCCTCTTGTTGATCATTGATTGAAATGTACGTCATAGAGAGTTTCTTCCCAGGGTTGCAGTAATTGTTGCTTTGAAAGGAATCTTGCTCTGTATCTCTCGATTATCCAGAATTGTTGTTACTGTGCTAGCAGTTTCTGTTTATAATGGATATATAATTGGTTTATTGACAAATGATATTAGTAGTGTTGACTTGGAAAGCTTCTGGAAAAAAATGTGTATTCATTTTTTGCTTCAAATCTATAGCATTGCCTGAAGATTTTAAATCGAATAGAATGTTAAATGTGTTTGCTTGTCTATTAATTCATTTTGTAGCATTTTTTTTGCAGTAAAGGTTGCTTTCTATTTATTGATCACTGATTTGAATATATGTCATAGATCATCACAGGGTTTGGTATATTAGTGTTTTGAAAGGAACCTTGTTATCTATCTCTTTGTTCTCAAGCATTCTCATTACTGTGATAGCATTTTATTTATTATGGACATAAATTTGGTTTACTGACAAATGTAATTTGTCATATAGAATAGGAGAGAGATAAAACAATTGTCTGATCGTCCATGTATGCCCTTAGTTATTTGTAATAGAGAATAGGAGTGATAGATAAAACAGTTATGTCTGATTTACCATGTATGCCTTAAGTTATGCTAGCAGAGTACTTATTTTTCCATAGGAATTTGTTCAGTCGCTTTCACATGGTTGATTAAGTGTACAAAATTTTCAAGGTAAGAGAGATGCTAGGAAATAGAATTTAGAAATTCAAGAGTGAATCTAGAAACAAATGAATTCCCTTGTCCAAGTCCTTCGAAAAACTAGATGGTTTTGTTTGATCCATCTGTGAAAGAACGCCTGCAAAAATGTTTTGTGCATCAGGAAGCCTTGTAACTATAGGCAAAGATTAGCATCAAGTATATGGCTTTAGTATGCTAGCTATCTAATACTGCAGTGTTTTCACCAGATGGATAGTTTCATTTCCTGTTTCCATTTTTGCAAATATTGTTAAAACCCTTTATCTTGGGCTTGTGTTTAGATACATGTGATGCTATCAGTAATAATTCTTGAACATTGATTAAACAATTTTAAAAATCCACAAATTTTGTAATTGAAATATTTTGTAATGGAAGTACTTTTCATTTGCTGATCTGAGGTATGCAAAAACAGACTGAAACAATTTGGATTATCAAATCTGATAACTGTGTTTCAGTGAACAAGTTTTGAGCAAAACATATAAAACTTGTCCTCCAAATAATATGAATTCTGGTGATGTTTATAACTCATTGATATAAGATAGGGAAGGGAGAGTATGAGGAAATAGTATAGTTGGATGCTACTAAAATATTTAGGCAAGCCTCAAAATGACTAGTAACAGCAAATAAAGTACATTGTTTTATTATACTGGTTATATGCTTCATATTTTTGTAAAACTGATAAAACGCTATGCAGTTCTATTGGATTTTAAGTTGCCAGTCCTGGTATGGGAACAAGCACAGGTTTGGAGTTTTGATATGCCAGTATGACAATTTTTTCAATTTTGTAATACATATCTTCTCCGAGTTGGTGTTTTCCCAGCAAGTTGCAGTGATTTATAAATATAGTAGTGATTCAGAAACACACTGCAGAGATTCATTGAATTGGAGTTCTCATTTGGGATTCTAGGCTGGACCTTGAGTGATCCAAGGGGCATACCAGACCTGAACCAGATCAGAATTGGATTTTCGCAATACACAGCCCTATATAGGCAAACCAAGTAACTTAGATTGTAATACATTTCAAAGATTAATTAGTAGGTTTTCCAAATTTTCAGTGTCTACTAGGATTATTTCATTATGAAAATATTTTTGTTCTTGCTGGTCTGAAAAACACAAGAAACTGACAATTTGGGATTGCAATTTGATAAATGTATTTTAGACATATTAAAAAGAGCACACAGTTACAATCCTGAAATCTCAGCACTATTATCATGGACTGTGAAAACATAATGTTTAATAAATATATATTAGCAAACAACTTTTGAAGGATAATCTGATTCCTGTCTTTTAAATGGATTGTTGACATAAGATGGGCAAAGGAGAGTAACTGAAGATCATACAGATGCAATCTTGCATGAAATATGTGCTTGATTTGAAACTGCTGCAAATTATTTAGGCAAGCCTTGAAATGATAAAGTGGAAAATTTTCCTATGCATTAAGTAGTTGTTCATAGTTGAGAGGTTACTTGTAGAATATTTGATCTAGATTTTAAGGAAATAGCCAAGCTTCAAATTTTTATCAGTTCAACAGAAAATTCCGAGTTTATTTATCCTAGTTTTAATCCTTTTATTTTTATTCACAAACTTCTTTTTACTACCACAGCACAATAGCCATATTCGGAACAGTTCTTTATACATGAGATTTGCAGAATAAACTATAAGCATGTTTAGAAGCACATAAATATCCAAAGAGGGATTTCTCTGAATGAAAACTTCTGGCCTTTTACAAAGACATAATAAAAAACTACTTGGGTAGAAATAGGATACTCCTGTCAGAGAAATTAAGTATATTTAATAATTTTAGAACTATATGACAACTTTTGATAATATTTGTCTTATAATTTACTTGTAAACAGACATTTAATAGGTATTATAATTTATTGCTTTTAATTTCTTGTTTGGATGAGGTATTTGTATTTCACCTGACAGTGTCATGGTTTATCAAAATGGAAATATTTAGTATGACCAGCTCTGTAAGATGAATCTCTCTAAATCATCTGCTTATGTGCTTTAAAAAGTTCATATATTTCTGTAGACTAGATTTAGGCTTTTTGAATATCATATGATAATATAACTGGTAAATCCTTTAATTTTTGTCATCTTTCTGTCTCTGGTACTTTTGGCATTTGTTCTACTGAATTTGAGAATGTGGTCCACGTTGATCTTTCCATGGAGTTAGATTATAAAGCAGACAAGACAATATTATTTGTGCAAAACTAAACCATGTATTGGAGCTGGACAGCAGGATCTTCATCTACTTCAACATTGCTTGGGATATGTATCTGGGGTCTTAAATGTTTTGGAATTTCAAATATAGTCAGGAAGTATGAAGAAAATCATATGTTTTGGTGACAACTTTCTCATTCAAAATTTAGCTGTTTTTACTCATTGATCACATCTAAATATATTCTGGAACAAGTCATGAGAAATTGATAACCAATACATTTATTTACTCTCCAAAAACATTCTGAATATTTGGGGTTCCAAACATCCAAGCTACCAGGAATTTTCTTCGTATAAATTTTAAGATTTTGTTAGTTACTTCTAAATACCTCCTAGATCTGGTAATCAGGGATAGAGGCATACTACATCTGTCAAGACTGCCACTCTGGTAGGTTATGACAAAACATCTTATGTGAAGTTTCCAGGCATTAGCTCGTTCAATTAATCTAATATGTATTTTCATAGCCATAAGCACATAGCTTTCCAATTTCAGCTTCCTTCACTGTGATTAGGCAAAATGTCACCTAGGCATTTATCTAAGCAGTTTTCATCAATAAATTTGAACTTCATCATTTTACAAAAAAATACACAAGAAGGTAGGCCAAATGTATGTTTTTCTAGTTTAATTTATTAGGTGCATATAAAGTGTTGAATTATATATGGATCTTTGTAATTGTGTACTCATTTGGTTGGTATGTCAGATTGCTTTGCAACTGGTTCGTAAAGGTATAACATCTACAGTCACTGCTGAAGAAGGAAACAAGAAGGAAGATAATCAGGAGTCAGCTGATGCAGAGGATGCAGTTAAAGAGAAAGTTGTTGCTGATTTAAATGAAAACAAAGCAGATGAGGAATCAGATGGTACACATCCAAAACCTAATTCTCATGATGAAACATTAAACTCTGAAAAGGAAGTTGCTGAGGAATCAGCTAGCACAGAAGAGCCTTTGACTGATTGTCAGGTATTTATTTTAGAATGTTTTCAGGACTGTGAAAACTTGCTGTGGTTTATGCTTTACCTAGAATTGACTTAGTGCATATTCACTATTATGAGGGGCTAAGCTAGAGCTCAGGCTCAAATGACACATTCCCCCCTCCCTTTGTCTCTTTTGAGGCTAAGGGGCTTTCAGTTTTGAACAGCCTATTGATTTCTGAAGCTCTCTATGCAGTCTTTATACAAACAACTTTTCTTCCTTTTTCAACAACTATGAGCTCTGGAAGCTTGAATTCATTAATCCCTTCGATTTTCTGCATTACCATCTTAATTCACTAACTACATTATGGTCTTTTTCCTCAGTATGAAAGAACATGCAGCATTTACCTGAATCATTATGCCTACATTATTTCTTCCATCCTGCTGATAATTCATATGCTAAACATACCAATTTTTAGTTTAAATACTGCACATTTTTTAGATATGTTGAAAGTTTTCAACCGTCAATGAAAAATGTTCCTTTACTTAGTTATTGTATTTTTTTAGTGCATATAATAATGACTTGCCCATACATTCCAATGTTTTTTCTGTGTAGGGTTATGGGTTGAACCGTTGATACATAGGTTGATTTTATGTAGAGAGAATGATCTCATCTATTTTAATGGATTTGGTTTCCACAAAGCTGTAAACTCCTTATGTATTTTTTGTAGGATTGCGAAATAATTACCAATGCACAGGATGCAGAACCTAAGCAACTACAGGAGAAAATAGTTATTGATAAAGAAAATCTAGCTGATTATGTGGGTAAACCAGTTTTTCATGGTGAAAAAATCTATGACCAAACACCTATTGGTGTTGTCATGGGTCTTGCATGGACAGCTATGGGTGGTTCAACCCTTTACATTGAAACGACCTTTATAGAGCAAGGTGAAGGTAAAGGTGGCCTGCAGTTGACTGGGCAACTTGGAGATGTCATGAAAGAAAGTGCTCTGATAGCTCACACATTAGCCAGGGGTATTCTTGCAGAGAAAGAACCAGAAAATAAATTCTTTGCAAATTCCAAGCTTCATTTGCATGTTCCAGCTGGAGCAACACCAAAGGACGGTCCTAGTGCTGGCTGTACTATGATTACATCAATGCTTTCTCTAGCAATGAAGAAGCTTGTGAAGAAGGATGTTGCAATGACAGGAGAAGTCACATTGACTGGGCGGGTTCTTCCTATTGGTGGGGTAGGTTATGTGATCTATTTTTGGTTATATGCTTATTTTTGCTCTTGATAGATTTGGTATAGATGAAGAGTGTATTCTCATTAACAAAGTTGGCCTTATTGCCAACTGTTCATGATATGATATTTTCCTAGTTGCATTTGATTTTTGTTTTTGGTCAAATAAAACTGAAGATGCTATTTTGAAACTCAGGTTAAGGAAAAGACTATAGCTGCAAAGCGGAGTGAAATAAAATGTGTCATATTCCCATCAGCAAACAAACGTGATTATGATGAGCTAGCTGCAAATGTGAAGGAAGGCCTAGAAGTTCATTTTGTTGATGAGTACAGTCAAATATTTAATGTTGCATTCGGGGAAGAGAAAGATTTGGAAAAGTGAGAGTCTATGGCTCGTTTCGTGATTGCTGCAGAGGTCGAGAGTTGGTAGATTATGGTTTGAAAGGATGCTGCCAAGGTTCCCCATTTATTTTGGCTTTTTTCATTCCGGGAACTTGAAAGTTAGCCGCAACATAATCATCCATACAACTGCCAGGTGGACAAGCTGTTATATGCCTCCTTTTTGTTCTAATCAAAGGATTTTTGGCATCTGAGGCGATTTCTAACTCTTCAATTGGTGAGCTAGTTGCAATGGCAGCCATTTTTCTTTAAAATGATAAATCTCAAAACTGTTAGTCTATGATCCTGCAAAGATTTTTTCTTGCCCCATCTATTTTTGTTGACTTGTATATCTTCATACATTTCCCTACATGAGCATAAATTCTAGCAAAGTTTTTCTGCGTATCAGCTGTCAATGAACTCCACAGAATATTTTTTTCAAAAATTCAAGAGAGAGGTGGAAAATAAAAATTTACAGGTTTAACTGTGTCTCCTTGTGGGTTATCAGATGATTGATCTTGATCTTAAAGGAGACCTACCCATTTTGATTTTACAATTTCTACTGCCATAAGTTTCTGATGTGGCTTCAAGTAAAATTTTAGAAAGTCTTAATTATGCATCTCCTTAGTTATGTGCAGTAACTCGTACAGTAATTCAATATCTATATGAAGTTTATAAGGTTTGGATGTATTCCCCCATTCTTTTAAAGATGTTCTCTGGCCCTTTTTTGTGAAGTAATTGAAAAATATATTATGTGGTCATCCAAAATGTTTCATAAAAGAAAGTTCTCGTTTTAGGTTCATATTCAAAACCAGTGCATGTGTTACCAGCCACCCGTATGGGTTTTATTGAATGAACATAGTGAAACTTAGAATATATATATTCTTTTTAAAGGAAAGGAAAGGTCCTTTTATAGTCCATGATACTAGGCGGTCTGTTTTTGGGTCTACAGATGGCTTACAGTATATGGGACTCCTCGTACTCCCAATATGAAGGAGGCACCTAACTTGTGCTCCACAATGCGAGGTGTACATACCTTACCCCCTGCAGGATTTGAACTTGTGACCTCTCTTTCAAGTGTACAAGTTCTCCACCATTAGGCCAACTCAGATGTACGAAACTTAGAATATTAATAAATGTTCAAAACTATATTAAAAATCTTATTATAGGGATTACCGTATATTGTTTATATATAATGAAAAAGGAGAAAAGGGTAAAGAGAAAATTAACCAGATTAATGGATGTTACACCTACACAGATTCCATCCAAAAACACCATAACCATTACCAACAGAAATAGCTTCGCCTAAATCTATCAAATTATAACTAATTCCCCAAGACCAATAAACATTGCTTAAATGTTAAAAGCAAAGTCTATACAATCTAATTCTAATCCACACAAACATACAAGAACATTTGCTTCAGATTGATAATTCAATTTCAAAATCTACTACTCACAGATGAAATAGAACTACATGGCATAAATTAATTCAAACCCACAACTATATCAGTGAAATGTAGTCAGAAAACCCATTAAAGTAATTTATGATTGTTAACTTGATTAAAATGTCTTGGAAACTGAAAATTATATTAGCATGATAACGATCATACTGTTGATTAAATTATAGCAGCCTAAATGAAAAGATTGCAGAAAAAAAAAAATCAAAACTGAAAAGCAATTCACAAACACAAGAACACGAAGATTTATAGTGGTTGACAAATTTGGCTACATCCACTTTGAAGTAGAGGAATTAATTTTATTAATCTCTGTTTTCGAATACAATCAGTAGCGGTCAACAATATGTGAATTGTCAATTACATTATCCAATATGGACAAGTCTTCGAAAAGAAAGGAATGTGAATGGACAATGTAAAGGGAGGGAAAACCAAAGTGATAGTTAGGCTTCAACATCCAACAGTCTCCCATTTGAAGTCCAATGTCTGCTGCAAACTTAGAGATATTCCCCCACTTAACCCTTATTGTCACATTTTGACAATGCCGAGAGAAGTCTTACAAAACTCAAACTTCTCCCATGGCAATATCTTCGTCAATCCATTTGTCGGATTGACCTTTGTGTCAATTTTCTCCACTTTCAACTTGCCTTCATCAAGTACATTTTGGATGAAATGATAGCGCAACTCAATATGCTTTGTTTGGTTATGAAAAACTGAGTTCTTGGCTAAGTGAATGGCATTGTTGATATTACAAAAGAGAGTAGATGTTTTGTTTGAAACACAACTCACCCAACAGTCACTATAACCAAATCATCTCCTTTGCACCTTTAGTGAGTGCAATATATTCATCCTCGGTAGTGGAAAGTGCAACCAGTTGTTGCAATTGTGAAACCAAACTAATCGCTGCCCCGACAAATGTGAACACATAACTTGTTGTAGACCTTCATTTGTCCAAGTCTCTGGTCATGTTAGAGTCAACATAACTTCACAGTTGTGCATCTCTAGTTCCAAAATACAAAACATAATCTGAAGTGCCTTTTAAATACCTTAGTATCCACTTCACTACTTCCCAATGAGTCTTGCTTGGATTGCTCATAAATTTGCTCACTACTCCCATTGCATGGGCAATGTTCAAATATGTGCAGACCATCGCATACATAAGACTCCCAACTGTTGATGAATAGGGAATAACCTTCATGCTTTCCTTATCCTAAGGTGTTTTGGGGCACATTTCAAATGACAAACGAAAGTGATCAGCAAGTGGAGTGCTCACAGACTTAGCACCCTTCATATTAAATTTGTCTAACATTTTTTCAATTTTGTGACAATCTGATTTCCCTCTTATCCTGGATTATGGTCATACCAAGTATCCTCTTTATTGCCCCTACTTCTTTTATTGCAAACTTTTGAGCTACTAGTTGTTTCAAATCACAAACAACTCTCATGCTAGTTACAAGCATATCATCAACATAGAGTAGCAATAAAACAAATTCACCATTATTCAATACCTTATAATAAACACACAGATCAAATTCGCCATGAAAGAATCAAATTTAAGGTACCAATGGCATGGGGCTTGCTTGAGCCCATACAAACTCCACCTGCAATACAAATCTTCTTCATCTTGTTCAAAACCTTCAGGCTGATGCATACACAATTCCTCTTCTATATTACCATGTAGAAACCCAATCTTTACATCAAGTTGTTCTAGCTCAATATCATATATTGCTACCAAACCCAAAACCACTCTAATTGTAGTCATCTTCACAACCAGTGAGAAGATCTCATTGAAATCAATCCCCTTCTGTTGATCATAACCCTTGACAACTAATCTTGCCCGATACCCTTTTTTGCCTCCCTCTTCCTCTTTCAATTTGTACACCCATCGATTCTTGAATGTTCTTCGATTGGGTGAAAGTTTCACCAAGTCCCAAGAATGATTTGCCATCGACAAATCCATTTCCTTTTGCATTGCATCCCACCACTTCTTTTGACTGACATCTTTGCAAGCGGCTTTGATGGTTGCAGGCTCTAACTGATCATAAATCAATAATTGATAGTTGTCAAACTTTGTTAGAGGTCGGCACTCTCGGGTAGACCTCTGCATTTGAGGAACCATTGCTTGCAAATTGCCTTGTTCCTGCAAGTTATCTCCAACATTATTCCTCTGATCGACATTGTTTGGAGGCAGTTGAACAAAAGTTTCATAATCAACAAACTGACAGGTAGGAGTAAATGTTTGCAAAGTGCCAAAATTTGATACTTGTGTGGGATTTGATGTTTGAAAATTTTGCACATTGGAATTTACCATTGATTGCATGGACACTTTAAGAGGCTGCATAGGAGTGGAATTTTGCACTGAAGGTTCCAAATACACCTCACTTGTTGGCATATACATCGTGTGTGTTGGGCTTTTATCATGCCATACACTCTTAACACTTCCATCGTTGGCAGGTAGGGACAATATAGGTTGCATTGCAACTGTAGCAGGCTGTGGGCATGAGAGTTATTATAAAAGTGCCTTAATTCATTTGTTTGTTGCATTGAATTTTCTTTTTTGAAATAGGCCACGTAGGATTTGAAACTTGTGTGAATGTTGGAGAGGAAAGGGCAAATTTTTGGAAAGATTGTGTAGCATTTAAATGGCTCAAAGAAGGTTGCATCGAACATTCAGAAGGTTGCAATAAACTTTGTAAATGTGTTAGCTCATGCACTGACAAATGTATTGACTACGATGACAATCTAGAAGTCAACGATGAATGTTTATCTTGTGAGGATGTGGACAAAGGCCGTGTGAGGGTGGAGGGGTAGAAGTATGTAAAGCACGTGGGGGAGTTAAATTTCCCATAGCAAGCGATGAAAGAGATTCATGGGCGGTTGCATCAAACAATGGTATGGGATTTAAAAATCTCATATGTGTAGGCCACAATTGTTCACATGTGCCAATAGACTCATGTTCATAGAGTGCTGGCGCCTCACGAGAAATAGGGAAAGTTGTTGTCTGTATAGAAGTTTGAAAATAATTTTGATTCAAATTTAAACCATGACGTGCCAAATTGGATACCAATTTTGGATGTGAAAACTATGAATTGCTCCCACAACTAATAAGTTCAAGGAAAACATACTCATTCGCTGAATTTTTCTGTTTGTGCAAACCTGGAAACACCTTTTCATTGAAGACAACATCCTGATTACTAACCAACTTATTCGTGATTGGATTCCACAATCTGAAGCCATACTGATCTTTCCCATATCCAACAAATATACATCACTTGGATTTGAAATCCAACTTTGTTCGCTTCTCTTTCAGAATATGAACAAACGCTTTGTAGGCAAAAACCCGAAGATGTTTTTATGAAATTCGTTTTCCAATCCATCTCTCTTTCGGAATATCAAAATCCAATTTGGAAGAGGGGTTGCGATTAATGAGATGCACTACTCTATTAACCGCTTGTGTCCAAAACTCTACCCAATGCATTAGAGAGCATGCTTCGAGCCCTCTCAAGAATCATCTGGTTCAACCTTTCAGCTATACCATTCTCTTGAGGTGTGGATGGTACAACTTTAATACGCTAAATACCATTATTTGCACAAAAGCCATCAAACTCCAAAGAACAAAATTCACCCCCATTATCTATTTTCAAACATTTAATCTTGTTCCTCATTTGATTTTCAACAATAATTTTAAAAATCTTGAATTTGGTAAAAAACTTTAGATTTCCTTTTGAGCATATAAATATATACCTTTCAAGTGCAATCATCAATAAACTAAACAAAATAATTAGCTCCTCCATATGAGGTTACCTCTGTAGGACTGAACACGTTAGAGTGTACAAGCTCCAAAGGCCTTGTCTTTTTGTCATGTCCAATCTTCAAGAAACTAATCTACCTTTGTTTGCCATATAAACAATACTCACATAGGTCCAAATCCACAAGTTTTAAACTCGAAAGTTTATCCGTTTTGAGCAAGATTTCAAGCCCCTTCTTGCTCATGTGCCCGAGCCTTCTATGCCATAGTTCCACTTCATTATCCACAAGTTTCATCGTTGATCCCACTTCAACGAGACTATCTAGCACATATAATGTGTCCAATTTGCTGTCCCTTGCAACCACTAGCACCCCTTTAGTCACCTTCCATGAATTTGAAGAAAAAATGATGCTACATCTTTGAGCATCAAGTTGTCCTGCAAAAATTAGATTTATTTTTAAGTCTGGAACATGTCTTACATCACACAACAACCACTTGTTTCCATTCTTCAACCTCAATATCACGTCACTTTTGCCAATAATTTCACATGCCTTGCTATATTACCAAGATATACTGTACCAAATCTGCCTTCTTGATAATTTTGAAAGGCATCCCAACATGAAGTTGCCTGGAATGATGCACTAGAATCCACCACCCACGAATCTGTTGTAGTTTCACCCGTTGACAAGACTAGAACACCTTCATATTTTTCATACAGGTGTTCACTTTGTTGTCTTTTGATTGGTTTTGCACCTTTTTGTATGACCAACAATTTTTCTTTGTATGGCCTTCCTTTCTGCAAAACCAACAACCTCCATTTTTGCCCCTGACATTGATCTTTTCATTGATTTTGTTCTTCTATGGTTATTTCTGCCTCTTTCTCAGTGTCTCCCTCTGTTACTAAAACTCAAGGCATCACCGGTTGCGGTTCCTTGACTTTTCCTTCGCATATCTTCGCTTAGTAGAGTTGTAGCAACACCATCAAATTTGAGGTTTGCTTTCTCGGATATTAAGGTGTTGATTGCCATTGCAACACCTTCCCAACTATTAAGAAGATAACACAATAGTAAGATGGCTTTGATTTCGTCATCCAAATTGATATTTACTGAAACCAATTGGCTGATCAAAGTATTGAATTTGTTTAAATGGTTTTACATGATTTTGCCTTCCTTCATTTTTAGATTGTATAATTTTTTTATGAGGTAAACTTTATTTGAAGCTGAAGCCATCTCGTACATTGATGTAGGAGCATCCTAGGTGAAAAAACAATCAACACCAACAAAAAAAATCAAATTTTAAATTTGCATTTGCATTTCATGTTAGGGGGTTAAATTCATGTTTGGAGGCTAATTTGAATAAGTTGAGCATAATTATATTTTTAATTAAATAAAAATCATTTTTGCTATGCAAGTGAGCAAGTGAAGGTAGTGGGAGTGTAGTTGCAAGTTTAGAAACAATTGAAAAATCATACTTGGGTGTTGGGTTTGTGGAGAGTTACAAACTTGCATGAAAAATCATTTATCGATTTTTTGTTTGTGGAAACACCTCATTATGAGGATTTGGTTGTGACTTTTCTTATTGGAGGGATAAAATTAGATTTTTGATTTTTGGAGGGTTTTTGTGGCATGTTTTTGGCATTCATTTGTGGCTGCAAGTTTAGAAAAAGGGAGAGCTTGGTGTGGCATTCTCAAAGGGGTTTTTGAAGACTTTTTGTTGCAGGTTGAGAGGATTAAGGCATCCATCAAAGATTGAAGGCTCCATGGTTGAATATTGAAGGGTTCTAGGTGATTGATTGTAGGAGAAAGGTGCAGATTTTGATGTGCTTGTGAAGCACATAGTTGTTTTTTGTTCATGTAGTTTATTTTGTGTTTATTTTCAGATTATGTAAGGAGCATATGTTGCTTCCCATCAGTCATTTGATGAGTGAAAATGACTATGTAATCAGATTTCTAGAATGATAATACCTTTGGTTTAAAATTTCAAGTAATTTCATAAGATTGTGTTGCAGATTTTAATGCATTGTTGAAATTGTTTGAGTGCTTGTTTGCAGAAAAGAGGGTATTAGAACTAGTGTTCTTAAGTGTATAGGTAAAAGTGCCAATTGGAGGTAGTTTGCACCAGGAGCTGAGGGTGGAAAATGTGTGGATTTTGCTTGCAGATGAATGTGCAAGTAGTAAGAAGACATTTTCAGAGGATTTGAGGAATTGAGGTTTCCATGGTTGTATAGAGATTGTCGAAGGAGGCAGTTTACAATAATATTGATGGATATTGGAAGAGGGTTTTGTGAACAGATCATCGAAGGAGGTAGTTTACATAAGTAAAACTTGAGGGTTTGTAGATTTGTGTTAAGCATTGAGAGGTCTTGAAAATGGAAAAAAGAAAGATGATTGTTTTTTTGTCATTGGATGGATTCTAAGGATTCCCAGACTAGAGGAAATTAAAGAGAGGCTTTGGAAAATCAAAGAAAGAGAATTGATAAAGATGTAACAACAAATAGATGAAATGAGAGTAGAGATTGAGAGGAGGAAACATGAGAAGAGAAGAGTTGAAGGTAATTTTTATTATCTTTCTAATAATATTTTGAATGCAGGAAAGAAAGAGGATGAAATAGAGTCATACATGTGACATTGAAGAAGATGAAGAGAATGAGTACAAAAATATTGAAGAACTTGAAGCTGAGGGATGTCTATTGGAAGACATGGAGGATGTGACTACAAAGATTGCAGTAGAAAAAAATAGTTCTTTAAAGAACACCTATGAAGTTGAGAAGGATGATTTACTCATTCAGATTGAAAGAGAATGAGATCAACTTATTGCAGAGGAAGCAAAAGTTGTAGCAGTGGAGGATATTGAGGTAAAATTTAATTTTGATAAATGTTTTGATTAATAGGAGAAAAATAGGTTTTGAAGGGATCCCGAAACCCTTTACAACAAAAGACACAAAATGCTGCCTCAAAGGAAAATCAGGACCAACCACCAACAACAACCCATCAGCCAAAAAATGCCAAACGACGGGTGTTGAACAAAGATAAATCAAAAGGTAACCAACAACACCCAACAACCAACCAACAACAAAACAAAACCTAACCTACACCCCAACCCAAACATAAAGCAACAAGAAAAAAGTAACTCAGGCCACCAAGAGTATTGGCCATCTCCAACTGCTGGTTCGTATGCTTTTCAACCATATCTAGTAGTTCCTTTTTCTTAGCATCAACAGTTTTCTTCCACTCAGCCGATCCTCTAGTTGTAGGTCCCTTATCATCATCTTTAGGAGTCTTCTTACCCTTTCCCTTTGCCACACATTCCTTCTCCATAAGCTCAGAGAAGTAAACCTGATCTTCTCTCAATTCACTGATTTTCCTCAACAAGATTTCTAAAGACTCTGCACTGTTCTTTACAGAAATATGACATCCTTGCATAAGTTTTTTGATGTCCACATTAATTCCAGACACTTTGGCTTCCAGAGCAGAAAATTTTTCTTCACAAAGAGACTTAAAGTCATGGTAGGACCCTTCAAGGTCCACCATTCTATCAATTAGGATGTCTAGCGCAACACCTTTAAGCCTCTGATTTTAATGTTTATTTTATTGAATTCCTGTAAAGACCATTTAGCTAACTTGAAAGTACCTGTAGCCCCAACTCTAGCCATATCTAATAGATTAAACATGGAGGTCGCATCCTTGTCCAAATAAGAAAAATCCTCAGAAAGAGGATCCACTTTCCCTGGCTCCTGATTTTCTTTTGGTTTTTCCGCGTCCTCCTCCTCCCGACACCTTTCTTCCTTATCCTCCTCCTCCTTAGGCACCTCCTGTAGAGGGGAGTCCACAATGGTCACCCTCTTGTCACCAACACTCTTGTTCTCACCAACCTCCTCAGGCTCCTTGGTCATAAACTCCAGGGCTTTACTCCTTAGATTTGCAATGCACGAGGAAAGTCTCCTCAGTTTAATAGCTCCTACCTCTTTATCTTGGGACCCCACCTCACCACCAACACCAACAACATCTTTACCACCCGCCACCTCCTTCGGTTTGGGAGAGGAATCATCAAACCCCACATTCGTCTCATCCCTCCCAGAGCGGACAATCCTTTTCGCAGACCTGTTACTCTTCGCACCACCTCCCTTTCTTTGAAGAAGTAGGCATAGTAGCCAGGGAGAAATCCTCCTCACCATTCCATTCCTCCTCCTCTGACGAAGAATCCTCATCTGTCTTCCCAGAATCATTAGATAAACTCTTCTCCTTGCCTTTGATGGAAGGGGCCGGGAGAAGGGTCTTAATATGTTCCAGTATCAGAAGAATTAGCCCCTCATGGAGGACTGGGGCCTTTCTATTTTTAAGGCATGCATACACCAAAATCTCCAGTGAGGATAAAAGAAAAAACGGAAAAGAGATAAACAGTCCGTGTCTGAAATGATTAAGGAGCGTGAAATGATGACCAAGGATGGCCTTGAATCTCCCTTCCAGGGTTACATACCTGATCATCACCTCGGCAAAACTTTCCCAAATCTTCTTCAAAGACATTCTTTCATAACCCTAGGCTTCCAACTTGATTAACGCTTTCCTCTCGTCGTCCTTGAAGAACTGAGTCATCGCCTCTTCATTGCTTTCCTTATCCTTAAAAGCATTCCTACCAATAGTCGGCAAACCAGTAATCGAGGCAATGAAATCCTCATTCACTTCCACCTCCAGACCTTCAACCCTTACCTTTCAGTTATGCCAAAACGAAACAAATTGAGCTAAGGCATTAGGATCATGCCCGTGCAATCTCTCCAAGTATGGAGTAAAATTCCCATAGCCGCAAAACAGTCCAGAGCTTCTCCTTGCACCTTAGGTCACCATAGGAATGTGGTTTGATTCGGCTCCTTTTTCCACCCATGTTAACTAGCACACAATTCTCAGAGACCTTGCGAAATGCACACAACAAAAGTCCAGAAGGCAGTAAAGCACCCACAAAGTATGCAAAACGGAGGCAAGTACCATGCCATAAATGTCGCCACACTTCATCCCACACCATCATTCCACAATTAGCTTGTGGATTCCTCAAGAATGATCACACCTTCCCCCCACAAACAAAATTCATTGAGCCTGACAGCCTCGTTGGCAAAGAAATCTGCCAACGAGTTACATTCTCGATAAACATGCGATATATGAGTCTCATTACAAGATTGCAACATTATTATAGTATCCCTTATTAGAGTATCAACACTCCAACTCGAAGATTGAGTGCCACAGAGATAATTAATGATGTTCATGGAATCTCCTTCCACCCACAACTTGGAGTAACCTTTGCATTTTGATAAATGTTGTTATGTAGATGAATGTGAGTATAATGAAGTTGCAGTAGAAGAGTGTCCTTTGAGGGATGTAGAAGAAAGTGAAAGGGATGATTTATTGATGTAGATGGCAGTAGTTGAAAGAGAGTGGGATGAGTTAATTTCAAGTGAGACGAAGGTTGTAGCAGAAGGTGAGGTAAAATCAAATTTTGATGTTTTCTTTGATGAAGACTTTATTACAACAGTAGATTAATTTGACAAAGTTGAATTTGAAGAGTGTAAAGTGAAGATAAATGAAGAGTTTTTTGATAAATCGTTGTTAGAGAAAAGTGGAGATAAAGATGTTTTGATTTGTGACTATGATTCCTTGTTAGGGAAAATGGAAATTAAGTCTCTTGATAATGGTACTACAACCATTTTGAATGAAAGAAATCAGATTGTAGTGATGTTATGTCTTAGAGAAGGCATTGAAATAGTGAAATTTCATGGAGACATGGTGGGAGGAGAGGAGAAAGGTAAAACAACAGTAGAGGTAATGAAGTACATTTGTTTTGTTCGAGGTGGAAGTATATGTTTGATTATTAATTCTGATAGAATATATTGGTGGGAGGTCAGATTAAAAGTTTTGAAATACATGAAGGGTAGAGGAGTAAAGATGAAAGGATATAATGTTGTGAGTTTACAGAATTTGATGAATAAGAAGATTCTATTAGACAAAGCAATTAGGTGGATCCAAAACAAGCACATCTTCTACAAATGTTTATGAGTTCAACTAATGAAACATTTATTTCTACTTGGGGTGTCTGATGCAGGAGCATTCTAGATGAAAAAAAAAACAAGGTTACATGGGGACGCGTCCCTTGCCCCAAAACCCCCTGTCCCCATCCCTTGCCGTCCCGGGGACAGGGGGACGCAAAGGAGACATCCCCCTGCCGTCCCCGAAATAGCAAAATCAAGAGGAAACGCCAAGAAACGTTTCTTGTCGTTTGGGGATGTCTCCCCGTCCCTGGTACGGATTGGGGACAACTAGCCATCCCCAAATTGTACCGGGGACAACTAGCCGTCCCCCATAGGAAAAAATTATTAAAAAATTAAAAAACTTTAATTTTTTTAATTTTTTAATTATTTTTCCTTCTTGCGCGAGGCCCACGAACTCTCTAGGTCAATTAAATATTTGTTTTTTGGGGACTAATGTTTTATGAAGACAAAACATTAAAATTTTGTCTTAAGTTCTTAACTATACAAAATGTATTAAGCTTTTTATTTCTCACAGGTGAAGGCACGGATGCGAGACCCAGTTGTGAGAGGACATTTTCTGAGCTGACTGTAGGAAGCTCAAACTAGGTGCGACGCACTGGTTTGTTTCTCAGGTGACCAGGCGACCAACTAGCTTCGGGGGCGACACTTTTTAAAAAAAAATTCTTCTAATATTATCATATGTGCTGAAGGCACATATTTGGAGTGATGGGTGGGGGTTGAGGACTATCTGACAATCTTGTTCATTCCAAGAAATATTCACCAAATTTCACCATGCTGTTTAGAGATGAAAAGCAACATGACACATTATATAAATAACTCCATTGCTTAACAATTGATAACTACAGTTATGCTAAGATGTTTGATACTGTTGTGATAAATTTTATAATGCTTTAATGACATTTCTTATGCTGTTATAGTACTACTCTCGCGATTTACTTACATATTGATATTGTTGTTATCAATTATTAATTTATTGACATATCTATCTCTCTTTCCCTCTCTCTCTCTCTCTCTCTCTAATATATTAATAAATTTTGAAAAAATCATATGGAAAATAAATCATCATCAGCAAAAAAAAATCAAATTTTAAATTTGTATTTGCATTTCATGTTAGGGGGTTAAATTCATGTTTGGAGGCTAATTTGAATAAGTTGAGCATAATTATATTTTATTAAATAAAAATCATTTTTGTTATGCAAATTAGCAAGTATAGGCAGTGGAGTTATGAACTTGCATGAAAAATCATTCCTTGATTTTTCCTTTGTGGAAGCAACTCATTATGAGGAGTTGCTTGTGGCTTTTCTTATTGGAGGGAAAAAAATCAGAATTTTGATTTTTGGAGAGGGCTTTTGTGGCATGTTTTTGGCATTCATTTGTGATTGCAGGTTTAGGAAAAGGGAGAGCTTGTTGTGGTATTCTCAAAGGGATTTTTGAAGACTTTTTGTTGTAGGTTGAGAGGATTAAAGAAGCCATTAAATATTGGAGGCTCTATGGTTGAATATTGAAGGGTTCTAGGTGATTGATTGTAGGAGAAAGGTGCATATTTGGATGTACTTGCGAAGCACATAGTTGTTTTTTGTTGCTGTAGTTTGTTTTGTATACATTTTCAAATTATGTAAGGGGCATATGTTGCTTCCCATCAGTCATTGATGAGTGAAAATGACTATGTAATCAGAATTTTAGAATGAGAATACCTTTGGTTTAAAATTTCAAGTAATTTCATGAGACTATGTTGCAAATTTGAATGCATTGTTGAGATTGTTTGAGTGTTTGTTTGGAGAAAAGAGGGTTGTTGAGAACCCCTATTTCATCATACATGTCTGTTAATTTGTCCCACAACTCTTTTGATGTCTTCTCTGCTGTGACGTTGAAGAGGACGTTGCTGAATAATGAAAAGATAATTGTACCTCTTGTATTTTTATTTAATCTCTCCCAATCTTCATCTAACATCGCAATTGGTTTCTTCAATTTTCCTTCCATCATGAGCAAGAGATCTCTAATCAACAAAGACTCCATCTGCACTTTCCACAATCCGAAGTTCTATCTCACAAACTTCTTTATCTTTCATTTATCTACTTCCTCCATTTCCCAAAAAATTATCACAATTCTCAAACAACTAATTCGCCAAGCTCTGATACCAATTGATTAAATTATAGTAAACTAAATGAAAAGATTGCAAAAAATAAAATTAGAATTGAAAAATAATTCACAAACACGAGAACATGAAGATTTATAGTGGTTCACCAATTTGGCTACATCCACTTTGAAGTAGGGGAATTAATTTTATTAATTTTTGTTTTCGAATACAATTAGCAACAATATAACATCATCAATATGACGCAAAAAAAATGTACACTATCAAATCCAGAAATCTTTGAACAAATCTATATGGATTGTGGAAATCTGATACCATTAATTGTATTATCCAATATGGACAAGTCTTTGAAAAGAAAGGAATATGAATGGATCGTGTAATTGGAGGGAAAACCAAAGTGACTGTTGGCTTCAACATCCAACACATACCCCACATTTTGAGAGCAAATGAAGTATAATAAAACTCTTGGGATAAATAGAGGTCATTGAATAGTTGCATTTCAATTGTCACCAGTTTGCAAATTGAAATTAATAAGAAATGCTAATCTCTAAATGATTCTCTAGTCATCGCTACCTTGCACGCCTATAAATTTACATCAAACTAGGTCACATTAGTAATCAATAGTTTTGGGAGGTTTTGTTCCACAAGCTTCATATTATGGTTCATCACCTAAATAATCTCAATGATAATCTCTCAAAATCCCTTCTTGTTGACATTATCATGAATTATTAAATCACAACTATGGGTTTTTGTTGATCTACAACACTCACTTTTGTAAACATTGCCATGAAAATCATCAGAAGTTGTCAAAAATCCTATTGAGAGAGCAAACTATTCTAGAAAATGATCATCTTTGTAAACCCTATGTAAGTAAATATTCTAATAATTTTCACGCTGAATTTTGTATACTCTATGTATTCTTATCCAATAAGATTCTTTTTTTTTTAATTTCTGACATTTGCTCTCAAAATAAGAGCAAAAGGAATGAGCTAGTGATTTTATCCTAGCACTGAAATCTACCATGTATTATTTCATGGATTCTCTGAAAGAATGTTGCAACTCAAGTTACATAATTTATCTCATCTTAGGATATTTGCGAAGATGACAATAGAATAAAATAGATGTAGCACATTCTTTAGAGCGATTCAAACCAAGTTTAGTAGTACCATAACTTGCATTTGAGCTTCCTTCATTTTGTGGTTGCAAAGAAGCTATGGATGAAGCTTGAAACGTTGAGAAAAATAGATCAATGGTTTGAAACCATCTTTATATTGGTCCTTGGCTCATGTTTCAAGTAGCCAACACTTATCCCTGCCATGTATGGTTGGTGACTTCCAAATGATTTTGCAAAGTCATTTGCCCATTGTTTACTCCTGTAACCTAAGATTGGGAACAATGATTCATTTATTGCTGCTCCTATGGGTTTGACAACTTCATTCTTGGAAAATCTTCCTTTTTTGTTGGTTGCTTCAAGTAGCTTATTATTTTCATTCTGATGCACAAATCATGTTAGAAAATTTGACCCTTGTATAGATTTAGAAAAAAAAGCACATTTGATTTTGTCTATGTTACACAACATGCAATTGCGCCACCTAGGTCTGCAACTACATATTAGCATCTTGCTCTTGATCATAATTCAAATCAAGTTGATGGGATAAGAACTGCAAGCCATTGCAATCTTCCTTAGCCCCACACCTACCATAAAATAAATGGTGTCTAAATTTTTCCAAAACATACTTGATGACAAGATTCTCCTTATAAATAGAGAAAACATTTCTTTAACATTTTGACTTCATGCTCTCAATTTTAACGGATTCCACTTTTTGCATTAACATGGCCTCTGTACCATTTCTTGAAACACCATATTCTACCACACATGAATGTGGGAAATCTGAAATGAAAAAATACAAGGCGTGAGTTGTTTTCTCCATTATGCTTATCGAAAATTTCTTGTATCCTATCTATCCATGATTAAGTTCCTTTCTTTATCACGTTGGTTAAGGGTGTTTCTGCATGTGGAAATTCTTTAACAAACCTTCTTTCATTGTTGCATAAACCAAAAAAAATCTTCTTGAAAGGGTTAGTGTGGTTGGGAATGTCCAAAATAGAAAATTTTGAATCCTCTTCTACTCCACATGTATTCCTTGAGCAACAATGACATGAACCAAGTATAAAATCTCTACGTTCCCAAACTCACACTTAAATTATTTTCCAATTAGAGGTTGTTGCTCTAGAATCCAAATGATTAGATTTAGGTGCTTCCTCTAATCCCTCTATGCCTTTTCATATATCAACATGTCATAATTTTTTTCATCAAAACAAATCATCTAATTAGAACATTGAATATTTGATCCACCTTAAATTGGAAAGTAACTTAGCATAACCACATTGAATGGTATGACCAAGAACTCAATTTGACCAACATGGTATTTGAAAGTTGTGCATACTCCCTTCTAGCAATTTTTTTATGGTAGCTTTCTCAAGCAACTCTAGGGCCTATTTGAATACTCTATCTAATGGTGATCCTAAGAACATATTATTGCACACCATACTATACCGATCTGGAGACATTTTAATGTCAAAATCGAGATGGTGTTGCTTACAATAAAATGAGAGTTGGCATGTTATCCCTCACTAAGCAACTAGCTCCTCGAGCAACCTGACCCCTACAAAAAAATCATCCTTTTTGTGTCTACTCCCATAGTTCTATTTCCTTTAGATATGATTTTTCAATTACACAAATAGCCACCCTTGGAATGTAGCCATTGAACACATAATCATGTTAGTTTTCTCAACATAGAATTCGCCACATACCTTATGCTTTCCCATGACTAAATGCATTTGTCTACTCACACAATTGCATGACATGATGAGATTATTGATAATAATGATATTAAACCCTTCAAAAGGTATTATGCAAAATATCAATCTCATATGTTCCTAGCTCAATCTTATGAAGATTGGTGGATATTGCTTGAAAAGGAACATCTTTTTCAACTATGTTTTCAACAAGCAATAATTGTTCCTCCTTAGCTTCATCAAGGTCATTTTTTTTTGACATTTAACTTTGGAAATCAATGAGGTATTATTTCCTAAACCAAAATCCATATCTTCCATCTATTTGGTGGATTTTTCAAAATTTGTTTTTTTATAATTAATATGGTTTGAGATACTTCAAGGGTGTAATAACAACAAAAACCATAGCTGCAACTTCATGGTTTATAAATTAACAAAGATAACCTAGATTACAAATCAGGATCATAGAAAAATATTAAATTGTAGAACCCTTCTTTTACATTAAATGAGATTGAAACCCATTATCCTATGTTGCTATGATGAAAACCACAACTTGAGATATAATAATATGCATGAATAATGTAAATAACTACACATTCATTATAGCAAATTGAAAATACAATGCTTACTCTCAAGGCAACCTACAAATTGAACAAGCTTGATGTTGCTAGAGATTAACCACCAATAAAGCTTGAATGCAAATTTTGTGTGAGAGCACTCCTTTAGCCAAAGGGGTTTCGTCCTCCAACATTAGATCTATGGGTTTCTTATCCCTCGACCTCCATATATCTATGGGTTATTGTTGTTAGATTTGTATGGTTGAACATGAATGCTCACTGAAATTTTTGGTTAGGGCTGATGTAGTTCCATCATAATAATTCTCCATGTATATTTTTTTATCCTTAATACACCCAAAAAGGCGTCATTTGCAACAATGGCCTCCATCTTGAGATATGTATGTGATAGGGATTGTCCCTACCTATCAAAGATCATTTCCTCTTGAATCATGCCTAGAATATGTAATGTCCCCTTTTCAGATCCATTCCAACATCCTTGGAAATTGTAACTTTCTTGAAGAGTGATAACATCGTTGGAAATGTATTCTAATAGTGATAGAATCCTTGGAGCCAAGATAAGTACAATGGTGCCTTTTGTATGCAGATTCAACATTCTAGGAACACTCCACACTTCTTGGAGAAGTTTGTCATCTTAGTAGAGCACCAAATTTCACATAGATCAATATCCTATGCACTTAAGGTATTGGTGGTGTGGTCAAAATCCATATTTTGGGCTATTTTAATATTTTTTGTAAGACCTTGGGATGATTTAAAAGGAAAAATTAATTAAATAATTAAATACTAAAGTTGTCGAAAAAAGTAAAATTAAATAACAACTTATATTTAATTATTTAAAAAGAAGTTCTAATTGTGTAGATAAAGCATCGTTGAGTTCAAAGTGCTAAAAAGTGGTCATAGGGACACTTCATGTTTTTTATTAAGGAAAAATACCTTTTTGATAAAACAACAAAAAAGAAAAAAATACAAATTTTCAAAAAATCAACCAAAACGCTATTTAAGGAGGGCTTGGGCAAGAGGATGACCATCCATTGTTCATTTTTTTTTAAAAAATATTGAACTTTGTTCATCTTCTACTCTTAGGATGAAAAACCAAAGGTAAGAATGGTTTTAGGGACAAAAACCCTCATAGCTATTTGAGAGTAATTTCATTTAGAAGTCATCTATGCGTTGAAGATATTGGGTTTGGGACAAAAATCCTTAACATCCATTGGAGAAATTTCATGTAGAGGTTGTGAGTGTGCTAAAAGTTATGAAATTTGTGTAGACTTGGATTGGGGGAATACAATAATATTTCTAGGATTACATTTTTGATTTTCATGTTGCAAATTGAGGTTTGTCTTATTGATCATTTTCTTGCAAATATTTTATCAAGATACAGTGGAAGGAATTTGTATGTGCAACCACAACTGGTTGGCACATTTTGGAGCATATTATTGATCCCTCAAAGTAGGCCATAATGTTTAGAATATCAAGATGTAAGAAATTTTGAAGTTTATATGAGAAAAAGAATATATTAATATACCCAACAATCAATTTCCCTTTGTTGGTTTCTTATACTTGTCGCCCACCATGTGGTACCATTGGGTGCTCAATGCTAAAGTTGAGATGGTGCAAGGGTTTCAAAAGGAGGCCACACCTATTTCAAAGAGATATGTTGAGGTTGGAGGGTATTTTGGATTTTGGGATCCCATATGTGATTGCAACCCTTGTTGGCCAAACATTGTCAAGGGAGTTTGTTGCTATATTTTGGAGGTGTCATCAACAACTACAACCATAAACAGAGGCTGTGCAATCTTGTAGAGGAAGATTTTTAAATAAAATTTTAATTGCAATCTACAACTGCAACAATCAAAGGTTAGATACTATCATTCATCTATGCATATTGGTCAAAACAATGAATATTTAATGATAATTTGTTGAGCATAGATGAAGCTCTATTAATGGATTTATTTGTGTTTTTTTGGGTTAGGAAACATCTCTATTTTTGTATTTTATATAATGGAAATTTTGTCAAACATTTGTTAAAGTTCACATGTATAAAATAGGAAATAATATAGTATAAATATCACAACCCCTACCAATCAACAATTCCATCAAATCGATCAAAATACGAGCCACCGTAGTATGCCCAAGATCTTGAGACGTAGAGTCCACCTTCAAAAAGTTGCCAATAGCTTCAAAGCAAGAATCCTCCCAAAATTGGAGAGGGAGATTCGACATACGAACCCAAACAGGTCTGATATTCAGAGGCTCCATAAGAGGATTGAAAGAGCGAGACCATGGCTTGATGAACAACGAATGAACACCCCACATCCACACCCGATCCAACACTTTGTCATGTTCCACAGGGGTAGAGAAGGTTGCAAAGAAAAAACCTATAGCACTGGGATAAAGGTCAATCTGTCAAGAAACCAAAGGCTTCCAAAAACCAGACACCCACTCATGGAGATTAGGTAGGGAGGGCCACAAGCCATTAAACCTGCAGACCACACCTTGATGCACGTAGAAGTCTTCATTCTCAACAACCTCAGGCCCACAGACTACCACAGGTCCACAAGGGAGTCTCAGGCACAAGGCAAAGGACGAACCCTAGCCGGGACTTGGGCATGAGCACTAGAAGCAAAGGATTGATGAGAGCCAATAGGAGCAATAGGAGCAACAGGAGGAGGGCGCCCAACCACACCTCACACAACACCCACAAAATGAGGAGAGGGAACCTCACAAACCATCGACCTATCCAAAGGAGGTGCACAACCATCACACTCATGTCGTCCCTACACCAACAAAAAGTCAAGGGAAATAGGGGGAGCCCTTGCACCCATAGACTCTCAAACCCCCACGCTCAGGCCCGATGAATTTGAATCCAGGCTCCCGTCCAACGCAATGGGCAACTCCAACGCAGTCTTAATGGTGGCAGACCAACCTTGGAAGCAGCTTTTGAACTATGAGGGCCTCCCTTTTCGTTGTAGGAGATGTTTCTTTGTTGGTCACTTGGCTTCCGGTTGCCCTCTTGCTCGCCGCAAGAGTGCTGCTACTTGGTGGAAGGATGCTCTCATGGACCATATCACTGTCGGTTGTCCCCCTTCGGATAGTTCCTCTAAGGAGGGTGACCCTCCCGAGCCTACCCAAGATCCTCTTCTAGCTATCCTTGTCGCGGAACCTCTGCCCCGTTCTACTGTCTTTGTTCTATCAGAACCTTCTACTGTCGTTGTTTTGCCAGAACCTGCTCGTCCTTCATTGAACGAATCTGTTGGTCCTTTGTTTGCTCCGATCTCCACTGCTTCACTGTCGGCTCCCTCGCTGTGTGGTGGCTCCTCTCTCAAGGTGGTTGTTGTGGATCCACTCCCCTCACCTCACTCATTGGTTCCTGATTCCGAGCCTTCCTGGTCTGTTGTGTTGTGGAAGAAGAAGGGACTCCCCAAATCCGTTGCCTCTTCATGACCTCAGGTTCAAGGAGTTAGTTTAGACCCCTCTGTTTCGGGGGTTGTTTAATTTTTTGTTTGTTCAACAGCTGCCGGTCAACTATTTCTATTTGTTCATCTAGTTCAATTTATATTTGAACTATGCTTTCCTTTAGCCCTTTGAAATTTTTGTGTGAAGGGTACAACACCCTGTAAATGCTTCTTACCTTATAAAAAACAATTCCATCAAACATTTATTAAAAATTCAAAGGAAAAATTAGGCCAACACTTTATGGTGGTATCGAAGTTGGTTTTCTTGCTAGCTTGCTAGGTAGTCAATATTTTTTGCATCACATTTTGTAGTTGCACTTACATGTTAGTGTTCAACAGTTGTATATACATGTTCAATAGCTACATTATATTTTCAACAATTGAATGTTTGAGTTTACCACTTTTTTCAACATTGACAAAAAGATTAAGAGATTTTTAGAGCCTTGGCTCTACCAAACTAAATATCATGACATTAATTAGTGAATGAGACATGGGGAAGAAGCTTTATAGATCAAGTGAGAAGCTCAAACAACCACCTTAGTTTAAGGATGATCTACTTTGCATATTGGAATATGTGGAGAGTTGTTCATTTATGATATGCCAGCTAGATTATTTAATGAGGAAACATGTTATGACCCCATCAATGACTTATTTGGTTAAGCCCAAGCTTATGAGACACCAAGATAGTGATGTGAGACTTACATTTAATTCTTGTATTAATAAAATTACAAGAATAACACCACCTAAAAATCCATAAAATTAGGACATAATGGATGGATTGTGATTGCATGAGCATCAGAATGAGTCAAGAGGAGAAACCTTGAGGGGGTACATGTTTTTATATGATATTTATGATGGTATAGTTGATTATTAGTTTGGTGCTTCTTAGCATGGGATTTTGGATTTTGGGATCCCATATGTCATTGATATAGCTAATATTTATGATGGTATAGCTAATTATTAGTTTAATTTGGATGATACTAGACATCATTCTTTTGCTAAGAGGGCCAGAATTTTAAAAACCATAGAAAATGTTAGATCTTGTGTAGTGATGCTTGAACTTGAATGCTATGATATAATTCTCCAAAAATTTCACTATTTATTTCCTACTATAAAAATCATGCTGAAAATATTGTAACAACAATGCAAACAATTATGTCTTTGATTGTAAATGAGATTGATGATTTACCCTGACCACTCTTGTTAGTCTTATTGGCTAATATGTGGAAGGATAATCAAGAATATTTATCAACTACACATATTTTAGCTAAAATTGTTGTTAATCAATGGGAAGAAAAAATGAAACCTTATTTGACAGATGAGGATATGGAAGTATTTGTGATAGTGGGACATGAAGAAGAAGAGAAATCAACACCAATTTCTTTTGAAGCTTTCAATGAACCTAAATTTCAGAAAGAGGAACATTTAGAACTTTCATGTGTAGAAGAAAATGTCTTAATTGCAAAGGCATGTGGTATGGAGCTCCATAATGACTTTATTGAAAGATATGCATTTATTAATGATAGGTTTTAACTTGTTTGAAATTTTAGAACAACAACCTTTGATAAATAATTAGACCAATTCGATGAAGCTAATTCAAGAAGTGAGTTGGAGCTACAAGAAACCCATTCGAATAACATTCAAAGTGACTCTATGGAAAGATATATTTTAGAAGAGAATGTTGATTTTATCTAGTTTTCATGAGGATGACTGGAAGGGAAAAATATTAAAAAATAAAAGAATGAAGTGCATGTTTAAACTGTGTTGGATAATATTGACATATTAATGTAGAATTTGAAGAATGAAAAACTTGAACAAATTGTCACCATTGTTTATTTATAAAAAATTAAGAGTGCAATGGAAATAATGAAATTATCATATTTGCATATGATTAAATATAGATATGTGATTTCCAAAATTGTAGATGAGACCTTAATTGCATCTAAGAAAATGAAGGTAAATGTTGATGAGCTCACCCTTGAGCATAAATCAACAAAGGACTCATTAGAAAGTAACAAATGATACTTTTGGAGGTAAAAGATTAGCTTGTTTTTCTTTAATAGTTTAAGGAGCAAGATGATGAAGCAATGGAAAAGGAAATGGAATAGGTAATTAATGATTTTGATAGTCATCAAGAGGATTTTGATTTAAATCATTTTTCAAAGAAATCAAAAGTTGCATGTACATGTTTGGGTCACATGAAGACTGGGTTGAACAAGAGGATAATTTTTTTTTTGATTTATTGATAACCCATTTTTCGAGATGGATGCAGAGCAATCTTTTGATAATCTATTATTTGTGAGGAATTTTGAGACATTTTTTATTACAATAATGCAAGTGGTGATAATAACAAAATGTGGAATCTAGGTGAAGTTTTTAGACATGAGATAGATAATATACCAAATAATAAATGGGGGGTCATCTTGCTGAAGTTTTTGGATCAACAACTGATAGTGAGAAATTTGATCATCTCTATGATTATAACTTATGGTATGATAGCATTGATGTTAGCAAGGATTTATGCAAGACTTCTATCATAATGAAAAGTACCATATGGAAAGGGGGAAAATATTTCAATTTGTAGCAATGAAAAGTACTATATGGAAAGGGGGAAAATATTTCAATTTGTAGCATACTTACATCCTTTTACTTAAGGTAGTCTTCACATAAGAATATGGGACATAGTTGTATCATTTCAACATTTGGCATTAAGAACAAAGGGCTTTCCTCCATACAAAGTTTGTAGTTTTCTAGTTAGGGCATCAAAAAAATTCTTTTCTTATATTGATGTTGATTCAATTTGTCTCTTAACATGGACACTTGTAACAAACTTAATCAATGTGGAATTGATAACACATATTGGAGAAGATTGTTTATCATGATGGATAGAAGAATAATATTTTGTTGTATCAGAGTAGCACAACATAAGCATGATGGAGCTACTTTGTTGTTGAATTTTCATAACCAATAAAGCTTGGTGGAGATTAGTGGCAACAAAAGGAATATTCCACAAAGGATTATAAATCAAAAATTTGGTTTGAATGCTATTGTCATTATTCTAATCAACCAACACATAATTACATTTGCATTCATAAATGTGGATTGACAAGTTTTTCTAGACAAAGAAAGAAGATTTTTTGTTTTGATAGTTGGGAAAGAATTTTCAACCGTTATATAAGTGTTTTCAATTAACACCATGCCCACATTTCTTGTTTGTACAAGGAGGTTCCATTTTTGCAACTATTATTCCATTCCCAAAATGCTGATTTTTGGTAAAATCAAATTATAAGCTGTTTTTAGACTTGAAATACTACAAGATTGGTCATTTTGAAGCTGCCAAATCATTGGAAAATATTGGTAAATGGTTTCAGTTGAAGATGATGAGTATTTCGGTCATCATAGCTTCAAATTGGGTAGAAATTGTAATGGTATATAGGTGTCATAACTTATTTTTAGCTTGCACTTGTGGTATGGTGATATATGGACATCTTTTTAGTTTTGACCTACATTGAGACAAACACTCTTTTAGAATGGTGATCGAAATTGAAAGGCTGCATAAGAATATTGTGGGCACTAATCTTTATAGACTTCTTTGGCACGAGAGATTTCATTTGATAGGAGAAGGAACCAAACTCTCTAGGTATCAAATATGATGTATCTCATTGACATAGTAAAGTTTTGGTGAGTTGTGTTTGGAATTTTGATATTTGTAAAATGATTTTATCAATTGGAATTGATGGTGATTTGAATTGATATTGCTTGAGGACAAGTAATTTAAGGGAGGCAAGACTTGTAATATCCTTTTTTTGGTCCATTTCAACATCTTTGCAAACTCCAAATTTCTTGGAGAGTGGTAACAATATTGCAAGTGTATTCTAATAGTGGAAAATAATACTTGGAGCCATGATGAGTACAATGGTGCCTTTCCTTTGTAGATCTGAAATTCTAGGAGAACTCCACACTTCTTGGAGAAGTTTATCATCTTAGAAGAGCACTAAATTTCACATAGATCAATCTCCTATTCACTTAAGGTATTGGTGGTGTCGTAAGAATTCACATTTTAGGATATTTTAATATTTTATGTAAGACCTTGAGATGATTTAAAACATAAAATTAATTAAATAATTAAATATTAAAGTTGTCGAAAAAATAAAATAAAATGACAACTTATATTTAGTTATTTAAAGCGGTGTTTTAAGTGTGCATACAAAGTGTTGTTGGGCTCAAGGTGTTGAAAATTCACGATAATAACATTTAATGTTATTCTATTAAGAAAAAAACATATTTTTTTGAAAAATAATAGAAAAGGAAAAACAACTTTTTTGAGAAAGTAATGAATTTTTTTTTTCAAAACAAGCAACAAAAAAGCTATTTAAGGAGGGCTTGGGAAAGAGGTTGGGAATCCATTGTTTGTTATCAAATTCTATTTTTTTGAAAGATTAAACTCTTTTAATCTTCTACACATAGAGCATAAAGCTTGAGGTAAGAATGGTTTCAAGGACAAAAACCCTCCTAACCATTTGAGAGTGATTTCATCAAGAAGTCACTTGTATGCTTAAGATATTGAGTTTGGGGACAAAAACACCTTAACATTCATTGGAGAAATTTCATATAGAGGTTGCTAGTGTGTTGAATGTTATGAGATTTGTGCAAACTTGCATTGGGGAATGAATATTACTCCTAGGTTTACATTTCTAATTTCCATGTTGTAACTTGAGGTTTTTCTTATCAATCATTTTCTTGAAAATATATTATTGAAATATAGTGAAACGAATTTGCATGTGCAACGATAACTAGTTGTCACATTTTGGAGCATATTATTAATCCCTCAAAGTAGGTTGTACTATTTGGATTATCGATGTAGGGAATTTTGAATTGTTTAAGAGTGTAAAAGAATATCAATCTACCATCCTTGGTCAATCAACACTCAATTGTCGTTTGTGGTTGTTGATACATATTGCCCACTATTCCATATCATTGGGTGCTCGATACTGAAGCTAAGATGGTGTGAAGTTCTCAAAAAGAGGTCATGCCATATTCCATAGGGAGATGTTTGAGGTTAGAAAGGATTTTGGAATCCCATATATCATCATAGCCCTTGTTGGACCAAAAAACATTGCCATATTTTGGAGGTGTCATCAACAACTACAACCATAAAAGGAGGCCATGCAACCTTTTAGAGGAATTTTTAAAAATAGAACTTCAATTAAAATCTATAGAAGCAACAAAAAGAGGTTAGCTATTATTATTTCATCTATGTATATTGGTCACAACAATGAATTTTTAATGAATAGATCCCCATGAGGCGAGTAATGGTGCAAAATTGTAGGTGGTGACAATAGAGCAGAGTTGGGAGAGCTAACTGGTGATGCCAACGAGGTTTTGAGGGTTTCAATAGATGATCGCAAGCAAATGGGTGGTGCTCTAGAAATAAAAAATAGATCAGGTTTCAATCTTTTCATAGAAAGGGGAAATTTTCACCTAAGAATCTTGAGCCTACCACAGGTGCAAATGCATTTTCGATTGGTGAAAGGTGTGGAAGAAAAGGGTGGCAAAAACATCAACTTAGGCATGGTTTGGGAATGTAGTTAGAAAATTTCTAGATAGGAATGTGGGGTTTTGAAAAAAGAAAGAGACGAATGACAAGGAAGGTTACAAAATTAATGCACCTCGAAGTAAAGTGGTGGCAATTCCACCAAAGGCTATGTCTATGATAGTGGAGAAACTGAAGGATCACTCGTTGTGTTAGGATACAGGCAGATCAAAGCAATAAACATTAACAATTATATGTAGATTAAATAACCTAGAAACAACAATGAAGAATAACACAAAAGAGATCAACATAGAAATTTAACGTGGTTCACCCGATATGGGCTACATCCATAGAAAATAAGCTACCCAATAATTTTATTATCTAGTGCAAAACAAATTACAATCTCATGAATTACACACATCGCAACTTACATCCCAACCGCTTATAAAAAGATTTTTGGAAGCTTCAAGAATTAGGGTTTTACAAAGTCATTTTTCATTTGACGGGTTAGTGGGAAAAACTTGATGAGTTAATGAACCCCAACGAGGATACATTGCAAGTGTACAATATTTGTATGATCAGTTTGCCACATATCAACAATCTCCCACTTGGAGACTGATTAGGCTCCACACCAAACACAATGTTTATGAAATGGTGCAGTAAGGCGGGTTCGGGAGAGCATATCACACAATGGTGGTTGAACAATTTCAAAGACAAAATAAGTCTTCTATCTCTAACTCGGGATTATTTTTGGTAGAGTGCATAGATTCAAAATTAAAGCATGAAATCTTTCACGGAGACCATCTTTTTTTCGAAAACTTTAGTTTTAATTGTATCGATTGGACCACAAACTTTGGTATGAAAAAACATAGCATCAAATCCTTATATATGTGGATTTTTTAGAGGGTTTTCCATCAAAATATTGGAATAGTGATGCCCTAATGGAAATAGGGGATGCCATGAGGACCTTTTTATGGGTAGATGAAATTGTTTTGAATGGTAAGTTGAGAGCGAAGGATAGAATGGTGATCAATGTAGATCTAGATATGGAGATTTGGGATGAGTTGATCCTCATTTTGGAGAATGGGCGTTGGAGCCAAGAAGTGGTGGTTGAAAAAGAGCTGATTGAGGGGAATTTCTTGTCAAGAAAAAAGATGGTGGCAAGTGGTTCTAATGATGATCTAAGTAGGGAAGAAACTCCCACTTGCAACCCTGAATCGATTGAAACAAAAAAAGGCATCATCAGATAGAGAAGAGGTAACAATGAATGAGGTGGACCGAGGGAAGCAAGTTAACAACAAGGGGAAAGATCCCATCACAAAGACATTGGTCCAAGAATCCTCAAAAAAAGGAAAATTTCTTCCTAGATGGAACAAGATGCAGTAGAATAGATGTTGTCTCTTGATGAGAAAGTAAGTGAAACAACATCCAAATTGGAGCAGATATTAATGGTTGAAGATGAAGATGATCCAAAGAAATATGGTAATGTCATTATCAATGAGGTGGACATCAATGGCCAATTAATGGAGATAGCTATGGAGGCTAATGATGAATGGACGAAAATAGAAGACATGATTGTAGTCACCCCTTTGAATGTAGCAAAAGAAGGATTGCTTGGTATGGAAGATGGATAAATGTTGGATGAAGAATATTTAAATTTGATGGAGGCAAATATGAAAATTGAAGATGAACTAGGGGAACCAGAAAGATCTAGAAAATTGGGTGTTAGTCAACAAACAACTAAAAATTCTAAACCTGACTATGGGGAAAAGAATCTAGGGGGAGTAAGTCTCACCATGAGATAAGGGCTTTGGATGGGGATGCTAAGGGATAGACTAAGATAATAATGCTACTGAGATCGCGGAAGGGGTGTCCCCTTCCCAAGGTGCCATGAGGATCCTATCATGGAATGTTAGGGGCTTGAATGCCCCTACCAAAGAAACATTTGGTCAAGCGAAGGATGGAACTTTTGTAAATCAGATATTTTCTTAATCCAAGAAAAAAAGATGACCAATGCAAATTTAGAGTTATTTAGGAAGAAAGAAAGGATGGAATGTAGTTGGGGCTCAAGATATAGGGGCTTTCCGAGGTATTGCTTTGCTTTGGAGACCACAATCAGTGTAGATAGATAATTTGGTGGAGGGTTCATGTTGGATTGGGTGTAAGGTTCACAAAATTTATTCAAATCTTCAGTTTGGTTTGTCTATGTATATGGGTTGAATTCTTGCATAAAAAAGAGGGGACTCTGGAAGGAAATATAAATTTTTCTAAGGCTACATCAGGGTGAAAATTTCATTATTGTTGGTGATTTCAACACAATATTAAGTAGCAATGATAAGAAGGGTGGAATACAAAGGGAAAATCAATCACTAAAAGACTTCAGAGAATGGGTGGAAAGGAACCAACTATAATTAAGCATTGAATTCAAAAATGGTTCATATACCTGGACAAATAGAAGATTGGGATTTTGTTAGATTGATAAGCTGGATAGATTTCTTTTTTGTGGGATTTTACAAGGGTTCCCCTTCTTGATGGTGATTTCAACACAATATTAAGTAGCAACGATAAGAAGGGTGGAATACAAAGGGAAAATCAGTCATAGAAAGACTTCAAAGAATGGGTGTAAAGGAACCAACTATTAAGCATTGACTTCAAAAATGGATCATATACCTAGACAAATAGAAGATTGGGCTTTTGCTTTTGTTAGATCCTTGAGAAGTTGGATAGATTTCTTTTTTGAGGGATTTTAGAAGTATTCCCCTTCTTGATGGAATCAAGTATCACTCCTTGCATAGGGTCTAATCACCTTTCAATCCAACTACATCCAAGGGGATCAAAACCTTGTAAGGTGCCCCTTCAAGTTTGAAAATATGTGGCTAAAAGATCCAAGTTTCCCATTTTTGGTGGAAGAATGGTGGAAGGAGCTACAACTGAATGGATCCAAGATTTTTTGCTTGGTATCAAAGCTAAAAATGCCAAAATAGAAGATTAAATAATGGAATTGGTCATATTTTAAAAGTATTTTTGAAACTAAGAGAGCATTAGAAGAGGATCTTCAAAAACTTGAAGAGGAGGTAATTTGGGTTGGCATGGACCAAAAAAGTCATTTAAAAGAAAAGGATCTAATGGTAGATTATGAGGATATTTTAGATAAAGAGGAAGTTTTTTGGAGACAGAAGCATAGGGTGGTTTGGCTCAAAGAAGGGGACAAAAATATGAAATATTATCATAAAAACACTATACAGTGTAGGGGTGTGAAAAAAATACAAGTCTAAAGCTTCAGAATGGTACTGTGTTGGAGGATGCAAGAAGGATAGCAAAAGAAACTGTAAATTTCTTTAGCAATCTGCTTAATAATGTAGAAGGGTCTTGTAAACCCCTAAACCTGCAAATGCACAAGAGAAAAAAACATGTTAGATAGTTAGATCAAATGCAATCAAACAAGCATGAGAGATTCCCCATGAAATCCATCTATTTAAACTAAGATTGGGAAAATGAAGAACATAATACAAGAAAAACACATGAATCCTAATTAAGCCAATAGATTTAAGATCCCATGGGGGAATTGGTGCCAATGAAATGTTGCAATTGGCCCTTTCCCAATTCCTAAGTTGCAATGTTGAATGGTTGAGAAATGGTCAAATCTCCCAAAGAGATTTGAGCATAACCTTGTTACAAATCTTGAAGATGATGAATGGTTGAGTGATAATGGGCAAAGTTAGCTCTCAATGTGAAGAGAGTAACTTTGCATGCAATTGTGGATGATGATGAAGTTGAGTATAATTAGTCTACTCAAATTGTGGATGATAGAATGAGAGGAAGAGTCTCTCATTTATAGATTTCCAAAATGGAAGAGAGAGTGAAATTGAGCAATGTGGGATCATTCAACATCCAATGGCCAAGTGCCACTTATCAAGATGTGAATGGTTGAAGGTTGAGCACATTTTGATCAATGTGCAAGTTTGAATTTTGAATTTGATGAAGTGACATGTTTAGGGGGGATGAAAGAAATGGAGTTAATGTCACTTGGCTCAATGCACAAGGACATGTAAGAGGCTTTAAATGCCTTGTTGGAAGGACCAAGCCCTTTTGAATTTGAATTCAAATTTGAGGGTGTATTTCCTTTTTGATGCGATATGAGGGAAAATAGAGAATTAAATAAATCAAAGTAATTGATTTATTGTGCAACTTGCATTCTCTAGAGGATTTTAATGAGAGGGATTAACTTAATCATGGTTTTGATTAATTTAATGAAAAATTAGATGATGTGACAATTTAGACTTAAATTTATGAATTGATTTAAGTCAAGAATTGAGAAGAAAAGATTATTAAATAAATGATTTGATTTATTTAACTAAGGAGGAATATATTAGATTAATATAAATAAGGTTTAATTTAATAAGAATATTTTAGAGAATTTAATCAAATAAAGTGATTTATTTAATTAAACAGAAATGCAAGGTTAATTAAATTAAATTGATTAATTTAATCACAGGAGGAGGAAGACTTAATGAATAATGATTCATTAGATTAAGAGATAGGATTATGATGAGATGCTGAGAGTATGATTTAGGAAGAAATGTTGTTAGTAATCGGGATCAAGCGTGCCAAACCGAAAATGTACATTTTCCATGTCTACATTTTGCCCCTCTTTGAAGCAATGTACTTGTTGCATTAATTCAAAGAATAAACTGCCATGATCAAAAGTTCAAAATTTTCTCAAATTTTTCAGATGCCCTACTACTGCCCAAGCCGAAGGATAATGCTAGATATTGCCCTCTCGAGAGATCGGACGAAAATTTTGATTTTTTGGATGATCTTGCGAAAATAGTTGGAATGCCTAAAGATAATTTAAGACGCCCAAAAAAGATGATCTCACAAAAATGCCCCAAAATGCCTAAAAAATAGTTGAAGACACCCAAAAAAGATGTAACATGACCCTCAGTTGGATGAAAATGGGATCGGGGGACCAAAACCCTAATTTTCAGGCTTAAATAGACTTGAAGGGGTCACTTTCAATAGATTTTCAATCTTAAACCCTGAAAAATTTGACACCTTGAGCTCTGAGTCTTGGTCACGATGGCACAATGACAACTTCCTCTACACATGTTGGAGTGGGTATGAGTACATCAACGACAAATTGCCGCAAGATCTGTGGTATGTACCCCTATACGACTTTTATTTTTCTCATTATCCGTGCATTAATTAGGGTTTTTTCTTTCGGTCTAGGCGATGTGGCGCGATATAGCACTGCGAAAACTGCAAAGTCAGAGTTGTGTTGTCCTGTATAAAACCGCTTGTACACAAAGCATCGCACTACGTAGGTTTTTAGGGTTTCGGTCATAAACTCGGTCGCATGCACAAATAGTGCAGCGCGTCGTAGTTTGTCAAAATGGGGTGCCAAAGTCAATCGTGTGACGTAGTTTGGAACATTACAAACTGCGCCGCTTTTGAGAACAATGTTGCTTTTGTTGTTTCGAAAGCGAAATGCGATACAAATAGCATATTTTCTTTAGGTAAACTGACATGGCTTCTTTCCTTGCCCAGGAGAGTCATGAGGTCATTCATTCGAGGGAGCACCGGTGGCCAGTACTTGAGAGATTACAAGATATGCACGTATATCTCCAGGATCAGCTTGGGATGCTTGGTCTATGGCACGTTGCATATGTCCATCCTGTTTGAGCACATCTGGGTATGATGCATGCCTTGGCCAAGCGGTGGCACAGTGAGACATCATCCTTTCATCTTCCTACTGGTGAGGCCATCATTACTCTTGAGGATGTCTGGCGCATCCTGTGACTACCTATTCATGAAGCCTGAGTGATCTATGATCTGGAGGAGGGTAGGGATGCCTGCTTTGGTGTTATGGGTGTTGACGAGCTCATCCTTTGTGATGGTCAGATAGATTTGGAGCGGTATCGGGGTATAGCCCCTACTTACAGACTGATTGTGGTTGCTATCATCTCTGGTCTCGTAGCTCCTAATCAGCGTGGTTGATATTTTAGTTCGGGTTGGGGATTGGCATGGGAGAAAATGTGCATTCGTTGAGTGTGCTTTGCTTGGGGACCAATACTGCTGACCTCTTTGTACTATGATTTGCATGAATTTTCCTATTTTGATGGTCGGGCTCTTGGGGCCGGATTGACTCTTCTACACATTTGGGCATGGGAGTGGATCCCAATGCTTCGCCCACTTGTGAAACCAGTTGTTATAGATATTGATGACCCTGTGGTGTGGTGGTATGGTGGGGCAGAGATTCATTTTACTCACATGGGTACAAACGGTATAGCCCATTGGTGGCAGATTTTGGATGAGATGACAGTGTTCATATGGAGGCCATGGATGGGTATAGTTTCGTGGTATGATGATGCTCAACAACTTTTCTTTGCTCGCCAAGACAAGTTTATGCAGGGTCGGGAGCACACTATGGTAGAGAGGTGCCTTCCTTGCAGGGTAGCCAGACAGTTTGGTGAGGTGCAAGACATACCCGATGATCAGTACATGGCCCTCTTTTCCCGTACGACAAAGGAGATAGCATGGGGGCAACCGATTCTAGTAGAGGAGGCAGTGTCCTCATTTAGATAGTTAGTGGCTCAGCCATGGCCATATGATCAGGGACTAGCAAATGCAGGGGTGACTCTAGTGTACAGGGCATGGTTTTGACCTCCATTGAGATTGACAGTTCATGGGATAGTGCTTCCACCTTAGAGGGCTCAAGGCAGGGTAGTAGGCAGGGGTTGGGGAGGTGTACCACCTCCTTAGTAGTCACCTCTGAGAGACTAGACACAACATCCAGTAGGACAGGATGGGCAGCCCCAGGTGGTACCACAATGTCAGCCAGTAGCATAGCCAACGGGACAGCCAGATCCCCTAGATTCCTTGATTCAACAGCTGCAGGGCTAGGTACAAGTGTTGACAACAGAGTGGAATGAGGCCCAATAGCAGGCTGCTGCAGTTACAGCTGAGAGAGATCAGGCACGATCTGAGAGGGATCAAGAGATTGGCCGACAGAGACAGTTAGAGAGTGTAGCTTCCACATTCCAAGGCCGATCAGTTGACATTTGAGAGTATAAAGAGGCTATTAGAGAGGCTGAGTACTATCGGCAGGCAGTGCCATCAGCAGGTAGAGTGCCAAATTTTTCCCAGCAGACAGGGAGGCAGCCGATAGAGGATCACAGTGATAGACAGGTGGGGGAGGGCAGTAGCTAGGAGGACTAGCCCTTTTGATCGTGAACAATTTTGCATTTTTGATTTATGGGCTGCACTATTTTGGCCTTATTGTACCATGTATTCAATGTACACTTGATCCGATGTGTATCATAACAGTGTATTTTTTGATGATATATATGAGATGATTCGCCTTTTATGATATGTATGGATGCATTCTAATTTGATGTGATGCTATGAGATGTTTCTATTCTTATGCTTATGTGATGTAATGTATATAATAGATGCATTTCTTTTTGTATATTTTCCATGCTTTTTAATGATGATCCTATGTAATGTATGTTAATAATGGTGTAATGATATGCAAATGGATGCATAATGATGCAATGCTTTCTTAAGATGCTTAGAATAATAGATTTATATTATTCCTCACCACTTAAGATAATGATATGATGCAATGTGTTTTTTATGCTAATGATCTGGTGGATGTAGGATGTATGCATTGGCGATGTTTTGATTACTGTTATGATACCATGTTAGTGTGGAAGGAGGATTTTTAGAATTAATGAGTTAGTTAGGATGATGATGGTGATTTGCATTGCTAAGAGCTGGGATTTTCAAAAGGTTAATTACGGTATGTTTGATAACACACATAGGTATGATGCATCAAGGTATAAAGGACCAAGATGGCATGATACCTAGTGTGATGGACTTTGACTTGTCAAACAGATAGGAGTAATCTTGTTCACACTTGACAAACAAAATCTCATTCTGAATGCAGTTCAGATATTCCAGACATCTCGGACCAAAACATAAGAAGGCAAGCCTTCTTATGTGGTCAAGAAGACACCTAAAACATCATCCCTACAAACAAAACAAAGTATGCATAACGAAGTTATTTTACAAGAGTAACCAACAAGCACAATAGATAAAAAAGATAATAATCCTTGCCCCATTCCTTTCTCTCTAAACCTGTTTTGTTTAGGCATCATCGAGAGGTCCTTGGAATGAGCACAAAATAAGATAAGTCATTAAAAGACCAAATAAAGCAAAGCAAACAAGCTAATGTTCTTCATACCACTAGCCAAGACTAACTACTGTGGGGTACCTGATGTTTATGTCCATCGCAGGAAAGCTTCATCCTAGGACATGTTGTGATCAGGGTTTTGATAGGACTGATTTGGGTGATAAGCTACTGATATTCCGAGTTGATCAACTTGCTTGCTTACTGTCTTAGACTTTCAAGACTTGTGACGATTAAGCGTTCACTTTTGAACCTGCTAGACTTGCTTCTAACTGGTGCACCAAAGGGTGACGACAATGATTGACTTTATTATGAGTGATGACAAATCATGGGTGAAAGCGAGATGAAATGGGTGCACCATTTTGGATTTTTAGATATTTTGAGGCTGTTTTTGGTATTTTTACATTTTACAACGAAAGGACTAACTTAAAGACCTATCCTAGGGGTCTCAGGAGCTGATCCATAGATAAGCCTTGCCTACGTTATACACGCAGAGACCACATAGTTCGACTGATGACAGACTGACCTGATGATAAGATGGACAAACTAATTGCCCCTTTTATTGCTTAAAGGATTGACCTAAGATGCAGACTAGATGGGAAAACGGATTGCCAATGCGACGAATGCCTAAATGACTGACCTTACTATCTCGGGGGATGATCAAAGATCAACCTTGCCTATGTTCAAGCTCAAAGACAACGTAGTTTGAAAAGGTGACTCTATTTTTGATTATTTTGATTTCGACATGTTTTGGATTTTTGAATTTTTTGGATGTTTTTGAATTTTCACATGTTTTTGACGATTTGGATGTGGACATGTGATGATGTTAGTGCTCTGTTTTGGGATTTGTTGAAAACCAAGCTTAATGTTGATCAATCAGATTGATGGATTGATAGTTTGACTAAGTGTGTTAAGTCAAACAAAAGTGATGATGCACTTGTAAACTGTAGGAAGTTGTGTTATCCTAGAGTAAACTTGTACACGAGGGGATAATTTGACTAAGTGTGTTAATTTAAACCAGTTGATGATGGATTGGATAATTTGACTAAGTGTGTTAAGTCAAATAAGATAATAATGCACTTGTAAACTCAAAGAAGTTATGTTATCCTAGAATAAACTCGTGCACAAGATGATAGTTTGACTAAGTGTGTTAAGTCAAACAAGGTGATAATTGATTGGATTCGATTGATCAAGATTGATGAAGCTTGATTCAAAACAACATTGTTTTGATGATTTTGATGTGACGCTAAAGTACACATTAGATGCAACTAATATGGATTGCTTGGATTGATGTTCGATGGAAATATAAAGCTTGATAAGGAACGTCTTCCTATGAAAATATGCCATGGGCTAGTGATTTGGATATTGGCCTTTTTTTTTTCACAAATGCTTGGTTGATTTGATTTCACGTTTTGCCAATGTTCGGATCACTAGATAAGTTAGAGGATATATATCAAGATTTATTCTCGAAGCAAGATGCAAATATATGCCCCCAGTGTCTAGCAATGTTTGAACGACCATGGGTGGATTCTTGGATAGACGGATGAACGAACAAATATGGATCATCTTGCGATAAAATAAGGTGTTCAAAAAGCGGATGCGCCTTTGGTTAGCGGTTCAAGGTTCAAATAGCGGTGGGTAGGATGGGATCAATGAAAATGACCCATGTCAAGATGTTTACCACAAGCAAGTGTAAAGTGTGCACCAAACCTTCATCAAGATCTAGATAAGGTAGATAAATGGCAATGTGTTGGATAAACGGTTCATGGATGAACGAATGATATGGCCGAAATGTTGGCTTTATTATGGATGTGATAAGATGCTTTCTCCTGAACTAGCACACGTAGATGCTCAATTCTACACATGACGCCTGTTTTCCAGGTTTTCATCATGGTAATTTCCCAAAGCGCCACCATAGTGGTTTTCACTAGAGGATGATTTTTTTTTTCTTTACTGTTTTCAATCCTTTTTCTAATTTTTTAGGATTTTTGATATTTTTTGATATTTTTGATTTTTTGAGAGATTTTAAGCTGATGCTGAACCACCTGGTGGTGCTGATGTAGATGCTTCTATCATAACGTTCCATCAGTATCCTGCTTGAAGAAGTTGATTTGCCAAGATACGTGCACTTGAATGCAACTTTTGAGATTTCTGATCTGCTTTGTTGATACCAGAGTTAACTTTGTCTTTGTGCGCACATCGGAATAGAGTGCCTTTTAAATCCTTATGATGAAGGGTCACTACCAAGACATGGTCAATGTGAGAATTGGATATCATGCGTGGAGGCATGGATGGTGGAGCATTTTTAGGAATAAGATATGGATTGGTTGATAGTTTGGAACCTTTGACTCTCCAAACTTGGGAAGATGAGTAGTAATGGGTGGATACGAAAGTGTGTGTGGAATTAGGACCAACTGCTTGATGCACTTTGTCTGTTGCTTGAGAAGCTTTCTTTTTTCTTTATGGACATATTTGACGGATACTTTTCTCTTTTTGATTTTTCCCCATAGTTTCTTTGACTAATGGAGTTTGATAGGGATAATTTTCCTTTGTATTCTTTGGTATCCACTTGTATTTGATTTGTCCTTCATGTTTCTTAGCTTCTTTTGCTTTGGTAACTTTCTTCATGCCTCGATTCAAGTTTTTCTTTTGACGTTGGTCCCAATTTGTGGATGGGGTGATAGGTGGATGAAGATTCATGACGTGGCGAGTTGTATTATTGGCATTGGTTTCATCATAAGGATTCTTCATGCCCCCTATGTTGACATTTGCTCAAGACGAAGTTGCCCCCAGTTTTGTGGAATTATTACTAATATGTTGAGATCCCTTGATTGTCGAATAACCAAGGCCTTGATGCTTAGGATTGCCAAAAATCTGTACTGGTTCCAGGATACCCTGTTCATGAAGGCCTAATCCTCTTCCTTGATAATTCATGTGCTGAAAAAACTTATTTGCAATAGGATATGTTTTACCTTGGAAACAAGGTGCTAATCCTTCTCTGCTCTGTGGTGGATCTTCAAAAGTGACAACTTCTTTATTGATGAGGTAGCTTGCCCTAAGAAACGTAAGTGATCCAAGTTTATAAGTGATAGGATCCTCTATATGTGGGATGAATGTCCAATTGATATCTTTAGATTGATCTTGTGAGATATCAGATTATAATGCTTCTTCAAGAGGTGTTGATGCTTCACTGTCCTTGTAAAAGTCTTCCTCATGATTCATTTCACAAGATGCTTTTGATTCATGACTTCTATAGGAGCCCTCTTCATAACCTATTTCTGATATGTCTCTAGATTTCTCTATATCTTGATCATGTGTATAAATGTTAAGAGTAGGAGACTCTTGTTCCTTGGTAATGATATAGAGAGTATGAGACTCTTGTTTTGAAAGAAGATCATCTACGTTTCCATCCAAAGAAAGCATCTTATGGGTAGATGGAGGAGTGTGTGCTATATGGATATGATCCTCATTTTTGACCTCTTGTATGGATAGGAGAGTTTCCATTACCTCATTGTAGTATCTTCGATATACAAATTCTTGGTCTTGGTTGATGTTGGAATTTCTTTCAACATGCTTTGGATCAAGTTCTTGACATGGGTCAATTTCAAGGGATGGATTTATTTCAAAGGGTTCTTGGACATCGTCATAAGGCATGGGAAGTGGCTCAATATCCTCTTGATCTTCGAGTGGACTTGGATCAAATGGTGAGTTGAGGATTCTTTCAATGTTCACAACCGTGAGGTCAAAGGATGTCAATATGCCTTAGGAGGGACCATTGCTAGACCTTGGTGATAGTTGTTGATCATGCTTTGGAATAAGTTCTTGAGATATGTCCTCTAACTCATTAGGTGATGTAGAGACATTTTCAACACGATCATTTGTGGATGGATCTTGGTTTATGTCAATAGGATCAAATAACATGAACACTCCTTGGAATAGATCTTTGTAGGAGGGGTCTTGATCATGACTAAAAAATGGCTCTTGATGTATGTTGATTTGATCATCAAATGAAGTGGAAACATCTTGAAGGTGTTCATCGATGGATAGATCTTGATCATTATTTTCAACAATTGTGGTGGGAATCTGTTGCAAGATTTGTTGAGCGAGTAATGCCTGCATTTGCTATTGAGCCAACAACACTTGTTGTTGGTCATGTTGTTGTTGTTCCAACAAAGCTTGTTGTTGTGCCAACAAAGATTTTTGTTGGGCTCCTTGTTGTGCTACTTTTTGATGGACTTGTTCATGGATTGCTTGCAATAGTGCCCAGAATTGTGCTTGCGCCTATTGAGCATGGTGTTGGGCTTAAGCTTGAGCCTGTGCTTTTTGGGCTTACTTGAGCCGCTTGCCCAACTTGTGCGGCTTGTTGGGCTTGGAGTGCCTTTTGGCAGGTAGATTGTTGAGCGGCTTGCAACATGATGGAGAATGAATTGGTCATTTTGTGTTTTGGCGGTGGTGGCGATGGTGGTGGTGGTGGGTTGGGGATGGTGTTGATTGTTGGGGTGAGTGGAATAGTCTCATTGATTGCCAAGGTTTGAGTGGTGAATGGTGCGATTGAGATTCTTGGTCCTTGAGACACTTGAGGAATGGTAGATGTGCTAACCGTTGGGGTTGCTTGGATGGTTGCCATTTGTTATTGTGATATCCATGACAAAATGGGAGGATTTGGTATGATGTTTTGATTTGGCATTATAGTTTGAATTTGAACATTGTTGTGGTTGAGAATCATATTGCCTTGATTTAGGTAACTTTGATTTTGCATGGTGTTACCTTCACTTGGATCAATTCCTAGAGTCGTCAACATATTGCTTGGATTTTGAACAACATTGATGGGATTTGCAAACATGTCTACCCCAAAGTTTACCAAGTGTGGATTTGAAATGGTCATTTTTGGTAAAGTTGTACTTGGCATGTATGGATTTGGTGGGATAATGTTGTTTGGAAAACTCATGCATTGAGCATTTGGTTGATAGATTTACAAATTTGGACTTGGATTTAAATCTACTATTGGGAAAGGTGTTCCAAACTTTGGATTGGGCATACTCACATTCATTGTACTTTTGAGGTTTGGAGGAGATAATGATGCCATGTATAAATGTGAGTTTCGATAATCAATTGGTGTTACGACACTTGGATAGTTTGGTTGAATTGGATTACTCATGATGTATGAATCGAGTTTAAATTCCATGTTCCTTTTGTGTTTTGACCTTATTGACCTTTGAGGGGTTTAGGACCAATGATGAGATGAAGGATGAAAAGGATGAATGATATGGGTGTTTTGAACTTTTAGGAGCTTTGGATCAATGCTAGACTTTAGGAGTTGGTTTGATTTGATAGTTTGACTAGGTGCGTTAAGCCAAACAAGATGATGGTGAACTTGTAAACCTTAGGAAGTTGTGTTATTTTAGGGAAAACTCGCATAAGAGAATGAATTGGCTAAGTGTGTTAAGCCAATCAAAGTGATCATCAACTAGTAGACCTCAGGAAGTTTTGTTATCCTAGAGCCAAATTTGTTTAAGAAGATTGATAATTTGACTAGGTGCGTTAAGTCAAACAAGGTGATGCTGATTTTCCAAAAGTCTAGCATAAGTGATGTTTTTAAAAGTTCCAAAAGTTGTTGGTGAAATGGGATTTGATAAATGTTTGAAGGGGGATGAAGTGTTTTGACTTGATGAAGATGGATAAAGTGTTTTGACTTGATGGGGATGGATTTTGATCATTGATGAAGATGGTGGGACATATGAAGGATGCACATGATGATAGATTGTGATGGAGAAGAATAGGTGGCAGAGTGATTGCTCGATATGCTAATTCACATTATTGTTGTGAAGTAGGTGGTGATGACGTGAACGACAAATGGAAACATCTCACAAACCCCACAAGGTTTGTGTGGGCATGTTGTTTGAGCTCACGAGGATAGCAGGATTTGGACGCGTGTCTTGGTGGACCCCGTGTATGACAAGTGGTGTATGAAGGAGATCAATGATGGTGACTTGAATAATCATTTATCAGACAGTTGTGTTTTAAAGTTGTGTCGATGAATGATGAATGTAGGATCATGGCGCGAAGGTTGGAGATCGACAGTCTAGATTTAAACAAGGCAATCATGAATGGCTAACTGCATGTAAACAGGGTTTTGCCTGCAGAACAACTTGAAGATAGAAATTTATTGATCTACCTGCCTCAATGATGGAAGTAAGATGATTTGATAAATAGAATGACAAAATATATTGTCACAAATAAAAAGATAAAGATCAGATCGTAGGTTTAGAAGAGAGCATTAAATGCATATTCGATCTTAGTGTTTGGAAGGATGGAAATGAAGGGGAATACTCTGCACCAAAATTTAATGTTGTGTGGATCAATGCAATTGAAAGAAAGTGAAGAAGATATTCACCCCAATTGATGATCCAATCTGTTAAGAAGATCTTGAGGCAATCGTGATGAAAAAACCCTACACAAAACTGTTGATAAAAGTGTCTAAGTGTCAATGCTTAAGTGTTAATTGAATAACATGCCAAAATAACAAGAGAGAGCTACAAAGAAAAAGAAGGGCACATTTAGGCAGATAGAGTACGTACTAAAGAAAGAAGAATAGAGATGAAGGAGTGTAGTTGGAGAAGAGGGGTGCAGAAGAGTAAAGAGAGTTGTTGTGACAACAACAAATAGTCTAGCAGTTACAGAGTAAGTTGTAACATTGAATAGAGTTCCTTAGGAACAAATTATAACAATCTCACATGTTGTAAATCTGAATGGTTGGTGCCATCAGATACTGAGTTCATGCTCAGTTCAGGGGATAGGTGTCTCCCTAGGGTTGGTGCCCTTAAAATTTGTAATGGCGATACTATTCTTAGTTTTACGAAAATCTGCTTGAGGGAACCAACAATGAAGCTAAATTCATGGGATCATAATATGCAAAGATTTAGGAATCAAAAATTTGTCAATTAAAAGGTGACTCATCAATTGTAGTCAACACCATTAGAAGTGTACACACTCCAAACTAGAAGTTGCGAGCATTACTAAGCAAAGTGTTAGAATTGTTACAAACCTTTAAGCTCTTTACCATTAATCATATTTATTGGGAAGGGAATGGAAAAGTAGATAAACTGGCTAATGAAGGCACGAATGGGAAGGAAAGTCCACGCCCATGTGCCACTAGGGTTGCCAAGCATTAGCCTATGCCCGGCTCAAATTTGATATGGCTAGATTCAGAATATGGGTAGATTGTGTTTAGGGGTGCATTGATGAGATGGTCTTGGCCTTGTTGTACCTTCCACCTAAGGTTTGGGATTTTCAAAATGCTTCAAATAGATATTCATGTACCTAGCCTTTTATGGCATTAGTGGCACTTAATCTGTAAAATAAATTTTGGGTATGACTTACTCCATGAGAGTACTTGCAAAGGAAGTGGTTGTTGGACACATATGTGGGATTCGGTGCAAGTTGATGGCTTATGAGGCTGGTGTCTCATGCAACATTATGAAATCAATTTATTTATGTTTGGAATTGTTATTATGCTTTAGATTCATTTTCACAGGAAATGGAGACTTTAGTAAGACTACATTGTAGTAAAAGGAAAATGACCTATCTAAGAAAAATTTTAGACCAAAGGTTGTAGTCAGTTTTCTTGGTCAAAGACATGTTTTCTCTTGAAGCAGTGCGCATGGTGATCGACAAAGTTTTCACAGTTTCTATTAACATATATTGGGTAAATTCAGATATATCCTCCCAATTTCTTGCCTCTCTATTGGACTTGGAAGTCCCCAAGGTTCAGTACTTGTTGTTGTAGTTGGTGTTTAAAGCTAAATTTCTTGTGGATGACCTTGACACGGTAGTGGTGGCCAAACCTGGTGTGGGAATACCATGGCCAGATGACATCACACATATGTTCAGGTTGTGGGTGGAGGTGGAGAAACAACCCTTCATCTTGGACATGGATGCGTCTGAGCTAGCATGACACGGGCGATGGGCTTTGGTGGGAAGATAATTTCTCAGATGACACTTGGGGTTGGATGTGGTTGCTTGCAAAAAGTGGTTGGCTGATTTTGTGGAGACCCTAGAGGAGGCTGGCTTCTACGATGATAATTACAAAAATATTTCATGTTGGTCTTCCTTTTTTCTATCACAGCATTTGTTCAATTGGTATGGGGTTTGTCTTGGCTCCTTTTTGGCTTATCCAATGTAACTTGGGTCTAGGGTTGAAATTATTGGATATTTCTTGATCGCCCTATGCTAATTTCGGGTGCTAATACTTATGAAAATTTTGAAGATATTAATATAATCCATGCAACCTCGATTGCATATTATGAATAAAAAACAATGAATTTTTAATGATAATTCATTGAGCATTGATGAAGACCCATGAATGGTGATTTATTTGTGGTTTTCTTGGTTAAGCAACATCTCTATTATATTTTATATAATGGGAATTTTGTCAAATTTTTGTTAAGTTCATGCATAAAAGAGGAAAGAATATAGTTGAAATATCACATTCCCTACCAATCAACAATTCCATCAAACATTTATTTAAAATTCAAGGAAAAAATTAGACAAAAACTTTACAAAAGGATCCTTATGTGAAGGAATTTTCTTGGAGGTATGGAGGAAGTATTTTATGAACTGTAATTATCTTCAACAATAATGGTGAGGGATTAGGGTTTGAAACCCTAAATATCTCATTAATTCTAATTGAAGTCGTCTTGTTTGTTTACATAGTTGGGTGTATATGTGGATCAATGTACTCATTATCATATGCTACTTTTGTGCATGTGAGAACCCTTTTAAAAGATACATTAAATTGTACAGTAATGGTTATCAAGTCACGCAAGGAGATAAGTGGATACAAATAGTGAAAAGAGTTAGGAATGTTAGAGTTTTAGTGTTGGGGATACTTTATGACATATACCAGGGCTCTAGGTTTGCAAGGGATGCATGCTAATGAAGAAAAGTTTGAATCTTTGACCAAGGCTTGAGAAGGAGAGGGGTTTGCTAGAAAGGTATGTTAGGATGAGAGGTTTTGAAATTACGTTGGAATAAGAAATGAAGGCAATGAATGAATAAGAGGCATGGAAAAATGGGGAAGTCTGAAACTTTGACAAGCATGAAGGAAAAGTGGAGTGTAGTGCCTCTCACGTTTGTGATCTTTAGTTCAGTATATTTGATTTGGGACTTTTCATATTATTATGATTATTTTGTATTGGCATTGGTTAGATGCACCTTTCAATACAATTATACTATGATTATGTTATGATGGACTATGTGGTTTTATGTTTTGATTATGCACATGAATATTGGGATTAGTAATTGATGATTATGCTTTATACCCCATTTAATAATTTTTATGTGCTTTGGCTATTATATATATATATATGCACAAGTACACTTGACCTTTGTTGAGTGGATACACATATAGGGAATTTTTCAACCTAGTTTCATAGGTCTGAGTTATTCCTCGATAGTGGTTATATGGGAGATGTCACATTGTCCAATTTGTTAGCCTTAACCATAGTACTTGATTTGAGTGCAATTTTCCTATTATCTTACCATGTTGGTCAAATATTTAAATTTCATTTTTTGCAAAATTAGTTCAATTTTTGTGTTTAAAAGGATTTAATGATTAAATTGTGTTAAAAGATTTTTTGAAATGAATTGGATGAATGAATTGAATAGTGGGAATAATTGAAGGAATTGAATTATTAAATGAGGAAAATGTATTTTATTAATATTTTAACTGGTTTTTAAAATGGGTAAAAAGGGGAAAAGGGCTTTTATTTTTTGATGAATAGCCATAAATCTATATTAATTATAAATATGGAAATACATATTCACAAAAAATAGTTGGGTGGTAAAAATTCACACCCCAAGAGTCACATGGGAAAATACCAAAAGACAAATTCACATGGGTCGAGCCTAGAAAACCAAAAAATATTACAAACACAAAAGAAAAAAAGGTCGTCAGGTGGCCATAATAGTGCCAACAGAGGGTGAAGGGTCCCTATCATCTAGTTTATTCCCCCATACATCAATGGGGTCTAGAGTGACATCAAAGGGAGCCCAACCATCATCATATTTTTCTTTATCCTCATGGCAAGGTGAGATTGCTAAGTCCAAATGTGAGAGCCATTTCAAAGTATTCAACCAACCAAAACCACCACCAAGAGCATTACCAGTGGGCCACTCAGAAGTGCCATCATCACCCCCTGCCAACCCTCCAAAAGGCCACCTTAGGTCACCCCCCAAAAGAGGAGAAGGCGATCATTGAGTAGGGCGAGAGCCATGTGGAGGAGCCCGAGAGTCGGGGTGAGTAGAGCCACTCCGTCATTGGCTCCATGGGGGCGACCAACCATGGGAAGATGTGGGAAAAGAGGGCACACAAGGCACAATGCAGGGGGAATTGCCCCAGTAGTTCAAAAGCACATGGAGATGATAAACTTCAAGCAAAAATTTGTTCACTTGCACTTGAATCTACAAAAGAACATTAAAGAAAATAACCACTTTAGAATATAAAGATCCATATTTATCAATATGGTCAAGTGAGAAAATATGTAGGAATTTCTATCTTTTCAAATACCCAAGAGGATTTCCATTGTGAAAGTGTGCCAAATATGGGTATACTTTGCAAGAAACTTGGGAGAATCACCCAACAAAACCATATGCCAAGAAAACGATTCTGGCCTGAACGACCAAAAGAAGTAATGAATCCAATACCATAGCTGCTAAGCTTTGGTAAAAAACTAGAAAATATGCTTAAATGACTCAGCCTACCCACAAAATGGGAAATGAGGATCCTAGAGCCCCAAGTGAATAAGTCGAGACCTTGTAATGTTATTTTGTGAAGGAAAAAATAGAGAAGAAAAAAAACCTTGTTTTGAGCATTTAAGATTTTTTTTGTTGGTAGTGCATTTCTCATTGAAATTCGATGAGGTTAGATTCGTTAAGATAGGAATTGGGACGTGATTTTGCATCCCAATTTTTATGACTTGTCATTTTGCATTTTTGAAGAATTCACCATTTCAAAATTGGAGAGAGCTTGAGGTATTTTGATTTATTTTAATTAATTTAGGCATTTATCTTTGAATTTAATGATAGGAAATGGATTGAGGTAGTGTATAAGCCTCCCATCTCTTTTACTTTGGAATTTTCAATTGTAGCAGTCTTTCATTTAAATTTCAAGAATTTTCATAAATACGAGGTTACCATGCCCATTTTTTCTTAGAATGAAAAAATGTTAAAATTATAGCTTAAAAAGAGTGTTGGGCATGTTTGTAACCAAACAGTATTCTTAGTTTTTTTAATATTGATTTTTTTATGAAATCCCATGGTGGAATTGGGTCAAATTTTGAAGTTTGCATTGTTGAAAAATGAGAAAATTTGAAATTTTGAAATGAAACTAAATAAAAATGAATGTTTTGAAAAGATAGAACATTGGGAAATGTGAAAGCATGCATTGTGGGAAAGTATCATTGAATTCAGAATAAGTTTTTTTTTTTTTTTTGGTTTTCATGCCACACTCATTGGAGGGTGTGACGATCTTAGGGTTTAAGTGTTAGAGAGAGTGATGTGATTGGATCTCAATGTGAACCCAACCAAAAGTGGCACATAGGAAATCATCGTGCACAGAGTTACTTAATGAAAATGGGTCACAAAAAAATCAAGATAATGGCATCCCTCTCATGCCTTGAGTGCTCATATAGGCTAAAGATGATCAAGGAAGATAAGCTACTCAGAGAGCATAAGAATTTTAAGGTCAAGTATTCTCATCTATACAAGAGGGTACTTGGTTCCATGTTGAGCCCCTCATGAGTGTTGGAAATGGCACTCCCTCTCTTGCTCTCTAACATTTATCCCTTGTGTATATATGAGTAGCATCCAAGGAGATATGGTTTAGCATTGCTATGTTGATATTGGTTATTGATGCAAGTCTGCCCTCACTCCCTACATTGACTCACAATTCTACCCTTAAACACCCAAATGGACTTTCCTAGCTTACTGATGAAACTATGGCATAAACCATAATCATTAACATAGAGGCAATAATGATAGGAAGTTTAGGTACTGAAACACAATCTCAACCTATGACAGAAATCTGTCATCATACAACTTGACTTGAGGCAACAAGAACTACTATAACTCATTAGAAAATAAATAGGTAAACTATTGTATGAAAAAACAATAGTCAGTCATAACATTCAATCATGATTTATTCATTCAACAATGATGATTACATTGCAACACAGTATTTACCCAAATCCATTCTAGAACCTCATTGTGGCCCAACTACTTTTTGCACTACTTTCACCCACCTACTCACCTTGCTCGAAACACCATTTTCAATGTTTCCTATTTTATCTACCTTCTTTTCATGCTTGCAAATCATTCTTCAGAAATCCATTTGAATACGACGTCCATATTTCTCTTTGTTCACTACCCTTTTCTTCAAGTCGCATCCCTCGTGTTGCTTTCAATCTTTCCCAATTTCCCTCTTATTTCAATCATTTTCCTTCTGCTAAGTTCTCCCATGCGATGCAACCACCAACCTTCTTACCTTAGCCTCTTTCCATTGTGTCTCTCCTTTTTATTTTCCTCTTTCTACCAGCCACCCTCAAATTAGCTCTATTCGGATTCGGTATTCTTTAATCAACATTCAATACTCTCCTCGACTACCCTCTCCTCCTTATTTCTTGTGGTGTCCCTAAACCACATTTCACTATCTGTTCTTAGCCAACGTTCCTAACTCAAATCAACTGCTATTGCAAGTCTTTCCCTTTGTAACTCTTCTCCAAATTTCTCTACCTTCTTTTCAGTGAGCCAACACGACTATTCAAACCATCCAGAACTGCTTCTTTTAACTACACCCTAATATCTATTTAACCATTTCCTCCAACCCGAAGCAAGCCTATTCATTCAATTAACCTCATGTCCCTATGGTGACATGAGTTGCATACAAAACTAGCATATGCCAAAAATTAAAGAGAATAATCAATGCCCCTGCATCATACTCCCTAGGGGACCAAAATATCATGTGCTTTTACACATGGAGTCGTCAATAAATAGTCTTGTTGGTTATTCCTTCTTGCACTTCTTCCAACATCATTTTGGAACCATACTTTTCCCACATTAATGATTATTGTCCTTCCTTCCACTTATGGACCACTAGTCACCCTTTACTATTGTTGATGGTGTTTTCTGCAGAACAACAACTCAAAATAAATATAAAATATCCTATCTCTCTTGAAAGGTTGATCTCTATGAACAAAGAGATAACCCCAAGGTCTCTTGGGTGTTAGGTCATGACAATGTAGTGGAACCACTCAGTGATAAATGTGAAAATGATGGGAATCGATAAGGGACCTTATGAAACAAATGTTGAAGACTCTAAACTTATCAAATTTTGCAACAGAGTGATACTTGAATTCCTACTTTAACCATAGTTCAAATAAATAGCAAAAGGTAAGGATTTCAGAAATCCTAAGATCAACAATACCAATGAAGAAATACTTGGAACAAACCAATCCCTTTTAAACTAATTTTTGTTTAACTCAAGCTATACCTGCAATCTCATAGAAACAATGCAATCTTCTAAGGAATTAAAGATTTTTAGATTATGCACATTCATCCAAGCCAACTTTAGTTTTGAAGTTGACATGGAGAAGAAACCATAATTGAACTAAGCACATAAATAATAGCTATAGGTTGACCATGCACAACAATCCCACAATCAAGAAGCTGCCCAAAGTATGAATCAGAGATTGCTACAACACTCCAAGCATTAAATCACAAGCACCATTAAATTTTTTACTCTAAACCTAGATTTTTTTTAGATATTTCCAAGCAATTTGGAAGATAGAATAAGAACCATGCAAGACAAATCAATGCAAAGAAGACACCAATAATAACACAATGTCTTCACTTGTATTAAATCACCAGTAATAGCAACAATTTTGATATTTTGTATTACAACATTTGCTTGAAAATGAAACTAACTCCTAATTCTTCTAATCTACTATCTAACCCTTTACTTTCCAATAATAACCTGCTTTTTCTTAACTAACCAACCAAATTTTCTAACTCCTACAAATGAGGTGAAATGTCATACTTATAGAAATATTGTCCTGTGCTGGCCCGAGCTAGGGTTACAAAGAAGGTTGGCCACCAACCATACCGGCCCGAAATAACCCGCAATAAATCACCATCCTACAATGAATGCATGAGGTGCCCCCTTAGATCAGCCTGGGATCTCCACCAATCCTAATTCAGATCGATCAAACCCCATAGGTCCCTTCACCATTAATGTCCCATTGACCCAAAGAAAAAGATGGGTAACGGGTGTGCCATATGAGTGTGAATACGAGTCACCGATCAATAGCTGAGCTGGGCCTCTCCAACAACTCCGATCGAGTCAAACCAGTTTGAATCCTCCATGTCACATCCAAATCAGATGAATGGCCCCTGAGCAGGTCGACCTAGCCACGTACGAGCGAGTTTCACCTACCTGCAGACACAAAATGTACCTGGCTACAATCCCGCAACATCCTCAAAGTACACCCACTTCTTCCCTTGGCCTCAATAACACTAATGTGCCTGATCCAACTGCATTCAAAAATGACCACCATTAATATTCATTCTAGCATCAAAATATGTGTTAATAAATCATAAACAACATGCTAATTATCAGATAGATCCAAAACAACCACCAAAATCCATTAAAACTTCATTAAAGCAATCCTATCAAAGTTCAAGATTTTCACCCCTCTGCGAAATTCAAGTCAGGAAGGAATTTTAGGGAATTTCGAGCTAGGCGGATTTTAGTGAGGGAAGCACAAAAATCACCAAAAGGCCAATCATTCATCAATACAAACTCTAGGAATGTTTGCACATATCATCATATCATCCAAATCCATCATGCAATGCAAAACCATTAATCATCAACTCACGAATCCCCTCAATCTTTGACAAATAACAAACTTTCAGAAAAATCCGATAGGGGTGGAAATCACCGAAACTAGCAATACTTAGCACATCACGGGAAAATGAAGCAGGGACAGACTATCAGGATTTTCCCAAGGCAACAAATTTTTATGAACTCAACAAAGTTCACACATTGTTGACTGGCAACCTGACCTTCCAACGCCTCCAAAGTGACCAAAACCTCGCTACCGCAAGCCAAGCATTCGACCACCGAGTTAAAACAGTGAACCACAACACCACAAGCGAAGCACAAATTCTTTGCGATATGGCAGTGAACCACGCAAGTGCAACCGGGCTTAGAGACATCTGTGGTATTGAGGTAAACCATGCTAGACGGATCAACCCCGTGCAATCGCGTCCTCAACCAAACACTCCCACAGTATGGAGGGACCACTATGCTACCATGTCAAGAACAAAAGCCCTCCACGGCAAGGCGGTACCATTGCCCAATTGTGACCCAGACCAAAAGCCCTCATAGTTTCAAGGTAAACATCCCCAAAGATGCAAATCGAGGAAATGAAGGAATGAAAGAAAAACTCAGAAAAAATCGGGGAAGATGAAAATCCAAAAAACATCAAAATCCCCAAAGACAGCACAAAACCAGCCCCGTTGGGTTTTCCAAGCAGTCGGAGAAATCCGCCCGAGGGGAAAAATCTCGAAAATAGGGAAAAACCCAAAATTTTCTAAAAGAATTAGAATTTTCAAAGTGTTAGCATAATGGGGACAATTTACAAGCAAGATAGGCATTTAGGAACATTGTAAGGTAACCCAAATCCAAGACTAAAGGACCAAAGCACCCAAAAGACAAAAACTCAAGATTTTCAAAGACAAGCTCAAAAAAGGGCAAGGCCACAAAAAAGAGCCAAAAGGCTAGGCAAAAGAGGGTCCCTACTTTGAGTGGGGCGTGTGTGCAAAACTGCACAACAAATGGTGACTCCATTGGGGAAATACTTTAGAACATTTCAAGGGCAAACTGGAATCAACCCAAAATCTCTGGTTCGCAGACCAGATATGGATAGATCAGGCTACCTATGGACAAGGTTTCAAAAATCACAAACAAGCAAACCTTTCTTGTACCAGGTTCGAAGTGTGTGTATGTGCATTCATTTCCTTTTTCCTCAATGGCAACAGGGACCAAACTTAGTCTAATAGGGCTACATAAGGATTCCAACTCCAAAAGCAACCTGGATAGAGCCTCGCTGCCATTCAGGCGTCCATAGCCCCGACGAGGTTATCACTATGAAACTCCCTAGCATATATCTATTACCATCCAAGCATCCATAGCCCCAGTAGAGATATTAGGATACCCCTGATAAAGTGATCATTTCTTTTGATTTTCAACATTTTCTTTTCTTTTGATATTCTCTTTGAGATATTTTAAACTTTCTCTTTCACCTTGCAAGTAATGAAGCCCGCACTCAGGGATGAGAACGACAATGGAACTGGAGCAAAATATAAGATTTTTCACCCAATCAGACCTCACAAGGACCATGTGCAACCTTGGAAAAATTAAGATTTGTGTGTATGTACGAGACCCAAATACATTTCGTAATTCGACTTAACCAAGTGACTCCAATTCCAAGCATATGCAACATCAGAAAAAGGAAATCCACCAACTAACTTTGAAAAGATGATTGGAGTTCATAAAAGAAATTCCCAGAATGGTCCTAGGCAAGCAGCCAACCATACAGATGCAACAAGCCTAGAAGAAAGCAAGAAAACCCAAAGCAAGAGCATAATAGAAAGAAAAACCAATCGAAATAGACCTACCCTGACCAAAAGAAAAAAAAAAAAGGAAACCTAATCTACTTATGTACGTGGAAAGATTTGTAAACAACCCAGGACTGGAAATAATGCTTCAAATATTGCCCATTGACAGGCAGTGGGATATCCTCTCCAGTGAGAGTTTTCAAACAAAAATAATTATCTCCTAGAATCTCTTCAATCTGATAAGGGTCGAGCCAAAGTCTATCAAATTTCCCATTTTATCTCAATAGAGAATGAAGTTAGAGATTCTAAAGGCTTTCACCTTGGCTCTCCTATCAAGCCATATTTTCACTACACCCTGATGTTTGGAATTTTTTTCTAAGGATTCATCTCTTCTCTCTTCAAGGTGTAATAGTTCAGTTAAGCGGGCTTCACACTTATCCTCTCCATTATAATATTCATTGATAAATTGCAAGGTAGGGATTTTCAGCTGGATGGGAAATATAGGTTCCAAGCCATACACTAAGTGATAAGGAGAGGTTCCTAGGGATGTCTTTCATCTGGTATGATCTACCCAAAGAGTGAATCTAAGCTGGGTGTGCCAATCTTTAGGTTCTTTTCTAGTAGCTTATGAATGACCGTCAACAAATTCTTATTGGAAGACTCAACCAAAACATTTCCCTATGGGTAGTTAGATGCAAATTTTATGATAATTCCATGAATAAAATCCTAGTTAGAAAATTTCAATGATGCAAATTCAGGACCATTATCACAAACTAAAGTCAATGGACATCCAAAGCGATTAATAATACCCGACTCTACAAAATTGATTACCACTTCAGAAGTGCATTGTTTGCATGCAAGAGCCTCGGTCCACCTGGTAAAGTAATCAATTACAGTAAGAATATACTTGTGGCCTATAGAGGAAGGTAGATTGATTGGACCTATGAAGTCCATTCCCCATTGTGCAAATGTTTTTACCTCTATGATTGGTTGAAGTGGAAGGGTTGCACGTTTCTCCCTACTTGCTGCAGTCTAACATACATGACAAGCCCTCACATGGTTATGTGTATCTTTAAACAAGGTAGGCCAATAATAGCCTACCCTCAGGATCTGATTTGTATTAGAAGGTGTTTGGCCATGGCCTATTCCAAATTTTCCATGAAATTCAGACATCACCCTTCTAGCCTCTTTCTTCCCTAGGCACCTTAAATAAACCCCCTCATGATTTCTCTTGTACAAGAAAACTCCTTTCATCATAAAATTACCAATTTTTAAATGCAAAGCTCTCCTTTGTACTATATTAAGGTGTTCAGGACACTATTGGTTCAATAGATAGTAGATGACTTCATCATATTAGTCTCCTAGAGACACCTCTTGGAGGTGATATTGTTGAGCTGTGAGGTTGGGACCTATCTCCGCCATTGTCTTTGTCAGTCCCTGCCCTCTCACCAATTTCATGGGATGGATCTCAATATCACATTCCAATAACATAGTTACCCACTTAGCCCTGCATTCTCCCAATTCATTTTGCATTAATAACAACTTGACTGTAGAATCAGGTTCTATAGCAAAGACCTTATTTGTCAAGATATAGTGTCTGAATTTTTTTACTGCTCAGACCAGGGCATAAGCCTATTTTTCTACATTAGGATATCTTAGTTCTGCATCCTTCAGAGGAGAACTCATAAAGGCTATGGGATGTTCATTCCCTTGGTTGGATTTTTGGGCCAGCATGCCAACACAAGAATGTTCTGAAGCAAATGAATATATATAAAAGGGTTTGGCATAATCAGGACTTACCAGTACTGGAGCTTCAACAATAACTCTCTTGAATTTTGCAAATGTCTCCCTAGCTTCCGCACTCCATTCAACCTTTGCTTCCTGTTTTAGCATGACATTCAAGGGCTTTACCATTTTTGCAAATCTAGTGATAAACTTTTTGACAAAGTTATTTTTCCCAAAGAATGACTTCATTTCCTTTTTACTTGCAGGAGGCTGAATTTTTAGTATAGCCTCTACCCGTTCGGGATCAATGGAAATAACCTATTCTGAAACAGCATGCCCTAACAACTTTCCTTCAGTGACTCCAAAGATGCACTTCTTTGGATTAAGTAAGATGCCAAACTCCCTGCACCTTTTGAATACTTGGCATAAATCTGCAATATGATCACTTCTCCTCTTAGAAAAGATTGTCAAATCATCCATGTAAATGATGATGCACCTTCCGAAAATGTCTCTGAAAGCAATATCCATTGCTCTTTGTAATGTAGCCCCGACATTGATTAATCCAAAGGACATTCTTCTGTAAGAAAAAGTTCCCCATTTTGCAATAAAGGCAGTTTTGTGCCTATCCTCATATTGTACCATAACTTGATTGTATCCAAAGTACCCATCCAAAAAATACATCATCTGAGATCCATTAACAATCTGAAGTATTTCATCCAATGAAGGGACTATATAATCATCCTTCTCTGATGCCCTGTTAAGGTTCTTGAAATCAACACACAGTCTGATTTCTTGATTTTTCTTCCTTACTAGAACCAAGTTTGCAACCCATGTTGAATGTCTTACTGGGAATATGATCGTGTTGAAAGTAGCTTTTGTACCTCCTTCTGAATGATGGGCTCTAGCAGAGCATTAATTGGCCTATGTATTTGCCTGAATGGCTTAACATTTGACTTCAAGGGAATAGTATGTGTAATGATTTAAGTATCATATGTCTTTAAGTTATCATAGCTCCATGCTATCACATCTTGATGAGTGTACAATGCATCAATAATTCCTCTCCTTTCCTCTGGAGTGCACACTTTACCAATAATGACATTTTTGACACCCTCTTGGGTCCCCATGTTGTATGTTTCACACTGACTGCTGAGAAATTCCCTTTTCACTTGTTGTTCATGATCTTTTATTTTATTCAAATCAAAAATTCGTTCTAATTGCACCATCCCCCTTAAGATAGTATTAGTTTTTAGGTTAATGACCCCTTCTAGGTCCATTTCGGCCTCTTAAGGTTCTACCTCATCAATCACCTAGGAAGAAAACACATCACAACTAGTGATGAAATCAAGAATATGCTTGTCATCCTCAAATACATAGAAATTGGTGATGTTGTTAGGCACTAAGGGTATTGGAGTGAGCTCCACAATGAACTTATTCAAACTTGAGAGAAATAAGGGCTTCAATGTACTTGCTTCTTGTGCTAGAGAATCAACAATTTGTTTCTTACCTCAGGGAATCAATTGAATATTGAAGGCATCAAATACTTCAATGAGATCCCACACTTTGTGCATGTAGTTGGTCATTCTTTTGTTATGGAACGAGTATTGCTTCCTTACTTGTTTAACTACCATCTTAGAATCTCCAAACACTTTCAAGACCTTGACTTCCTTTCTCAATGTCATTAATAATCCATGGACCAAAGCCTCATACTCAACTAAATTATTAGTGCACTGGAACTAGAGTCTATGAGCATAAAAATAGGTTTGACCTTTAGGGATGATTAACTCAAATCTTGCTCCAGCACCCTGCTTTGATTTGGATCCATCAAATCTCAATATCAGCAACCGTCAGCTCCTGATTTCTTTTGACTAATCCTATCCTTGCTACTACCTAGAGTCTCTTCAGGAGGCCTCAGGCTCTTTCTTTTTAGATCATTTTGAATTCTCTGTATATCTAGCCTGATAGCTGGGGTTGGGTTAATGCATCTTTGTATCTGATCAATTATAGTTTGGCACATGTAACATTCCAGCTCAAAGTGAGGGGCATTATGAAATCTGCACCAATTGGGGAGCAACAATTCCTTAAAATCCATATTTATGCCCAATTGAATATGATCCTCCACACAATTTTGGATAAAATATTGGAAATTATCTAGCAAGCTGAGTTGTCTATCTTCCTGATCCTCAAGTTCCTTTTGATTTTTCAAGCAGTGTTTTAGAACTGTTAGCTCCTGATGTGGATTCATCAAAGAAGCTTTACAACATAATAAATTCTTATGTGTCTGAAACAGGGGTGGCCAGGACATAGTTCCCCATGTTGACTTCTGACACCAATATCTCATTCAAAGTATTTTGATATTCAGTGATCACATACTTCATTTTGGGTTCTCTTTCAATTATGATTTGATTTGGGACTCCTTTCTAGGGGAGCCACATGTGAGAATGATCTGTGGATGTATGTCCATTTAGTGCCTTGGTGAAATCTTGACCCAAGATCAAACCATAAGTGTCAAGAATATCTACCACCTTAATATTAAGTACTTGCTTCACTCTAGGATTTGAAGCAACTTACATGGGGATCATATTCAGTTCTCCCACTATATTGACCTTTGTTTTGTCCAATTGAGTGACCTTCTTTTGAGAAGGTGCAGGGGTAATACCTAAAGCCCTATAGACAGAAAAGAGGCATAACGTTTGTAGATGCCCTTGAATCCAAAAGAAAATTGTGTATATTCTTCCCAAAGATACAAATATACATCAGGAAGGGAGGGGTTTCCATCTTGCCTTGGAACAAACTCAATTGAATGTCAACTTGTGCAAGTTGGTTCTTATCCTTTTCTTTAACCTTGTCTCTAGGTTGTGCCTGACTTGGACCTTTAGGTTCTTGTGAACTAGGAGGCATGCCAAATGCCTCATCGAATGCTACTCCTTGTGGTGTTGTACTTGAATTAAAATACCCTAGGACTACGTTTTTGATTTTAGGAACCATTAACAACTCAAAAGAAAAGAGACTCACCTTTACTTTCCTAAGTTATTCAGTCACATATTCACCTAATTGTCCCACATTCATGTCAGTGTGGGTCTCCTTAGAATGACTAGTCTACCTATCCTTTGCTGCATCGAAATTGCTTCCTTTTGACATATTAGGTTGTCCTCCTTTTGCAAAGTATGGTGTTGGCACCTAGGGGTAAGATGAATTATTACTAGCACATGGGTCTGGTGGAGTGCTAAAATTGTTTGGAGGGATAGATGTGGTAAATGGGCCTCCAACTTGTGGATTCCTATTAGGCCTATTCCTCAAATCATAATTTCTTGTAGGTTGCTAAAACATATGTACTTATTCAATACCAACCCCATCTTCATCTAAGGGACCTCTATCATTCTTAGTTCCCTCATTAAATAACTCAGATATTTCATCTTCATTGAGGACTTGTTCAGCCTATTCATTATGGCTCCTTGAATCATCTTCAAGTTCATTCTCCTCATCCCTAGGAAAAGGAGCATGATTCAACACCAAAACTGGGGAATCATACGGATTTGAGGGTACCAACTCTCGACCAGTGGATTTTTTTTCAACTTCATACTGAAAGATGGAAGCAACAGTTTGAAATTTAGCACAATCCAACTCAGAGTGTTGACCTATCCTGTGAATCTTGTACCACCTTGAAAAAGCTGCTTCAACTAGATATACTCCACTTAGAGGTTTCTCTTGATGGAAGGTTGGTCCAGTGGAGTGGAGAATCCTCCATTATTAGATCCAGTATTCCATGGCCAATTATTCCTATGTGGTTGTCTCCTTTCAAATCCTTGTCCACCTTGTTGACCTCTATTAAAGTTTTGACCAGAACCCTAGCCTCTTTCAAAATTCTGATTTCTATCAGAGTTCTGCCCTCGTGCAACATCCCGATTTTACCTATTGTAATTTGATTGTATGCTCCTCTGAGCAGCTTGGATTTGGCTGTTCTGGCCCCTCAAGTAAGTTACCTCCATATTTAGCTTCTTCACTTGCTCGGTTAGCTCATCTAACATTTCCTTATTAGGACTATTGTAAGGCACTGGATTTTCATTGTTTGGGGGGTATCCTGACACTCGTCCAAGACCCACATACTAATTCAAAACTTTTGAGTTATGTAAATATGTAGGGAAACCAGCTTGTGGCTATGGATAAAGGGGTGATTGGCACCCTACTATGGATAAATGGGCATTGGGTGAGCCTGACATATTGGATGACTTGGGTGTGGAATCAAAGGCAACTGTGGAATGAGATTCATAATGGGAGCATGATTAGTCAGTGTTTGGTTAAGAGCTTGGACTTTCCCAAGGTGGGCATCTAGTCCCAAAGATGGCAGGGGTCTTGAAAAGTGTAGTCTCAGATCAGTATTGACCTTAAAAACCTATGTATATGTAGTGAGTAGGGTGGTTGGAGGATTAGTTCTCCACTTAAGGAAGGTGGATGTAAGACTATCTAGGGCCTCAAAATAGACTTCCAAGGAAGTGGAATCATCCACAGTGTAAGGGGTCTGCAATCTAGTGTATGTATGTTGGAACCTATTATTGAATGATCTTATAGGCTGATTGACTTCTCTCTTAACTCTAGTAAACTACATGTAAAGCTCATTGGACATGATGAGAATTTTAAACTTCTATAGAAATACAGCCTCAAGTTTTGCCCAGTTATGGATGGATGCAATGGACAAGTGGTTGTACCAGTAAAAAGCCTCCTCTCCTAGAGAGTAAGGGAAAAGCATACATGAAACATCTTCATGATTAATCCCTCTATCCCTCAGATAGGTCTGAAAAATATTTATATTCTTCTCTAATGTTCTATTAGGATCACTCATGTGAAACTTAGAGAAAAAATGCTCAAGGTTCTTGGGCATAACATTGTAGTTGTTGAGGGATAGAGGTGATGGTTTGTTTGCCAAGAAAGACATTGGCAAAGGTGGAGGTGGTAAAGGCTGAGTGATGATTGGTTGGGATTTTTGAATGGAACCAACCTCATAATCAGATGAAGATGAGGTGGATGAGGGTGAAGGTGGTGGAAATAATGGATTGGATGATGAATCCTCCCTTCTTCTAGTCCTTCTTGAACTAGTTGGAGGTGGAAATTTTTGAAACTCTTCTTCTTCTCCTTAGGTAGATCTGGTTCTCCTTCTGAGTCTCTCAAGAGAAAGTGCATTTAGAAAATGCTCCAGCTTGCTTATTCAGGGCCCTCCTTCTAGCACCAATCCCGTTAATGGTGTTTTCTGCACAACAACAACTCAAACATAATATAAAATATCATATCTCTCTTGAAAGGTTGGTCTCCATGAACAAAGAGATAGCTCCAAGGTCTCTCGGGTGTTAGGTAATGAAAATGCAGTGGAACTAGTCAGTGATAAATGTGAAAATGCTGGTTATCACAAAGGGACCTTATGAAACAAATATCAGAGACTCTAAACTTATCAAATTTTGCAACAGGGTGATACTTGAGTTCCTACTTTAACCGTAGTTCAAAGAAATAGAAAAAGGTAAGGATTTTAGAAATCCTAAGATAAAAAATACCAATGAAGAAATACTTGGAACGAACCAATCCATTTAACACTAATTTTTGTTTAACCCACACTATACCTTCAATCTCATAAAAATAGTGCAATCTTCTAAGGAATTAAATACTTTTAGATTATGCACATTCATCCAAGCCAACCTTAGTTTTTAAGTTGACATGGATAAGCACCCACATTTGAACTAAGTACATAAATAACAAGTACATGTTGACCTTACATAACAGTCCCACAATCGAGAAGCTACCCAAAGTATGAACCAGAGATTGCTACAACACTCCAAGCATTAAATCACAAGCACCATTAAATTATTTACTCTAAACCTAAAATACATTCAAATATTTCCAAGGAATTTGGGAGATAGAATAAGAACCATGCAAGACAAATCAATGCAAGGAAGACACCAATAATAACATAATATCTTCACTTGTATTAGATCACTAGTAATAGCAACAATTATGATATTTTGTATTACAAAATTTTATTGAAAATGAAACTAACTCCTAATTCTTCTAATCTATTGTCTAACCCTTAACTTTCTAGCAATAACCTGCTTTTTCTTAACTAACCAACCAAATTTTCTAACTCCTACAAATGAGGTGAAATGCCATACTTATAGAAATCTTGTCCCATACTAGCCCGAGCTAGGGTTACAGAGAAGGTTGACCACCAACCATATCGGCCCAAAATAGCCCGCAATAAATCTCCATCCTGTAATGAATGCATGAACCACCCCCTCAAATCGGCCTAGGATATCCACAAATCCCAATTCAGATCAATCAAACCCCATAGATCCATTCACCATTAATGTCCCATCGACGTGAAGCAAAAAGATGGGTAATACGCGTGTCATATGAGTGTGAATACGAGTCATCGATAAACAACCGAGTCGGGCCTATCCAATGACTCCGATCGAGTCAAACCAACTTGAATCCTCCATGTCATATCCAACTCAAACGAATGGCCCCTGAGCACATTGACCTAGCCACATACAAGTGAATTTCACCTACCCGCAACCACAAAATGTACTTGGCTGCAATCTCGCAAATGTTGCAACATCCTCAAAGTACACCCACTTCTTCCCTTGGCCTCGATAGCAACAACCTACCTGATCCAACCTGCATTCAAAAATGACCACCATTAATATTCATTCTAGCATCAAAATCTATGTT